>SJYT01023428.1:38174-49224 GCA_006410635.1 Cephalophus harveyi | reverse complement strand
CTAAAAAGCCTCTTGATGAAAGTGAAAGAGGAGAGCAAAAAAAGTTGGCTTAAAGCTCAACATTCAGAAAACGAAGATCATGGCATCCGGTCCCATCACTTCATGGGAAATAGATGGGGAAACAGTGGAAACAGTGTCAGACTTTATTTTTTGGGGCTCCAAAATCACTGCAGATGGTGACTGACTGCAGCCATGAAATTAAAAGACACTTACTCCTTGGAAGAAAAGTCATGACCAACCTAGATAGTATATTCAAAAGCAGAGACATTACTTTGCCGACTAAGGTCTGTCTAGTCCAGGCTATGGTTTTTCCTGTGGTCATGTATGGATGTGAGAGTTGGACTGTGAAGAAGGCTGAGCACTGAAGAATTGATGCTTTTGAACTGTGGTGTTGGAGAAGACTCTTGAGAGTCCCTTGGACTGCAAGGAGGTCCAACCAGTCCATTCTGAAGGAGATCGGCCCTGGGATTTCTTTGGAAGGAGTGATGCTAAAACTGAAACTCTAGTACTTTGGCCACCTCATGCGAAGAGTTGACTCATTGGAAAAGACTCTGATGCTGGGAGGGATTGGGGGCAGGAGGAGAAGGGGATGACCGAGGATGAGATGGCTGGACGGCATCACGGACTTGATGGACATGAGTCTGAGTGAACTCCGGGAGATGGTGATGAACAGGGAGTGCTGGCGTGCTGCGATTCATGGGGTCGCAAAGAGTCGGACACGACTCAGCGACTGAACTGAACTGAACTGAACTGAAACACAGACATCTCTTTTTCAGTTGTATCAGTTCAGTAGTTATAGATACATTTGTGGATAGACGTCATTGTGTCCTGGGTGGTAATGGAAATGTGATTCCTATGGTGAGCTGACGTCAAAAAGTTAGAAGTCACAGAGCTCTTGGAGAAATGCAGATACCCTGGACTACCCAGACCTATGGGTTGGCTCTAGAATCTGTCTTTATAAGCTCTTTGAGTGACTTAAGTGCATGCCATGCGGTGTGTGACAGTCTCTGAGATGGCGGAGCCAGTAGACCTGAGTTTCAGTCCCAAGACCACTGCTGACCAGCCCTGCACCACTAGACAGTTTCTTAGCCTCTCCGAGCATCCTGACTGTGGCCTGACTTGTCTGTGTCTGCCTCCTGTAGTCACTGGGGGAATTTGTGTTGAGGACGTGTGTAGTGCATGACACATGCCCCCAGTGGTGGCTGTATACTTTCTGAGGTGAGCTTCTCCGTAAGGTAAGCATTGCTCTAGAATGAGGAGTAACCCGACCACACTTCCTTCCCCAGCCAAGAATGACCGCAACAGGTCACCAGGGCCTAGAAACTGACTGTGGACACACGTGGTTCCCAGTGGGCCTGGCCTGACCCCTGGGTCTGTAATGATTTACTGAGCTGCTGCTGCTAAGTCACTTCAGTCGTGTCCGACTCTGTGTGACCCCATAGACGGCAGCCCACCAGGCTCCCCCATCCCTGGGATTCTCCAGGCAAGAACACTGGAGTGGGTTGCCATTTCCTTCTCCAGTGCATGAAAGTGAAAAGTGAAAGTGAAGTTGCTCAGTCGTGTCCGACTCTTAGCGACCCCATGGACTGCAGCCTACCAGGGTCCTCCTTCCATGGGATTTTCCAGGCAAGAGTACTGGAGTGGGTTACCATTGCCTTCTCCATCTTGATGCCTTCAAGCCATCAAAACAGTGTGTTGATTCAACAAGTTGACCTGTGCTTACATTCCTGAGGCTGTTCTCAAAGGTTTTAATCTGGGGTTTTGTTTGTCTGGGTGTTTCTGTTGCTCTTGTTTTGGGCTGTGCCAACTGCTCCTAATGAAGCCAGTTAAACATTGTCAGATTGCAGAATACCCAGGTCAGTGCAGCTCAGGTGGAAGAGAAATTAGGGTTCTGTTCTTAGCACCCCAGTTCTGCCCCACAGCTAGAGGAGCTTCCTGTGGCCTTGCCCGCTCTAGCCACTTGCCTGAAATAATAGCAGAGGCCTGCTTTATCCCAGCCTTGTGACCAATGGTCCAAAGCCCCTTCACACCACAGTAGCTGAGCACCGGCAGGAGCCAGCAACAACTGGTTGGTTTCTTTCTCACTAACAAGTTTACATATAATAGAAATGGCCTTAGGTTGTTGTGGGGGTGATTAATTGCCCCAAGACCATGCCTCCCTTTGGCTGTTCTGGGATTTTTAAATTGTTCACAAGGAGAGTGAGTTTTAGGGAAACAAACTCTCTGGAGTCATCCAGGCTTCTCGTTGGGATTGGAAAGTCAAAAGGCCCTTTGTCATTGGCCAGTCTTTGACTGTCAGCCCTCTCTGTGAGCCATCAGCCTGAGGCTGGGGCCTCCTGCCACCCGTCACTGTGGGATTCTGGATGGGGAAGAAAAGAGGACGTTTGAACAGGAGCAGGTCTTTATTGTCTCCCAGGGCATGTCTTGTTTGCCCAGCACAGTCCATCACTCTCCAAATCAGGGCCAGGGACAGTGGAGAGCATGGGCAAACACTGGAGCCCTGGGACATGTCCCCACGGGAGGCGTTTAGGCCTCACTGGGGCCGCCAGGACTCGTTCCTGGGCCAGGGTGGGTTCTCACTGCTGCAGCATCTGGGAAGATATCACAGTGCAGAGTGTGAGCCCATTCAGGCCCTGGGTGGGTCTTTGTCAAAGCAACAGAAAGGACTGGGTCCACCCCCATCAAACAGCCTGAGCAGAGGGGCCACGAAGACGTCTCAGCCTGAAGCTAGAAAGTCTCAGGTGAGGAGAATCTCCCAAATTGGTGATTCTTAGTCCTGTCTGCCAGAGAAGGCAATGGCAACCCACTCCAGTACTCTTGCCTGGAAAATCCCATGGGTGGAGGAGCCTGGTAGGCTGCAGTCCATGGAATCGCAAAGAGTCGGACACGACTGAGTGACTTCACTTTCACTTTTCAGTTTCATGCATTGGAGAAGGAAATGGCAACCCACTCCAGTGTTCCCTGGGAGAATCCCAGGGATGGCAGAGCCTGGTGGGCTGCCGTCTATGGGGTCGCACAGAGTCGGACACGACTGAAGCGACTCAGCAGCAGCAGCAGCAGCAGCAGCAGTCCTGTCTGCAAACAGCATCATTGCTGAACCTGTAAAAACTACCAAAGTCTGAGCCCCATCCCAAACCAATTTAATCTGAATTCCTAGGACTGGCGCTTGGGCATTAAAATGTTCCCCAAGCTCCCCAAGTGATGTTACTATGCAGCGAGATTTGAAAACACAGTCTCCGGCTATGAAAAGGCACATCCCAGCCATCTCAGCAAAACCCAGTGAATTCATCTGAGTAAGGAGAGCAGTAATTTGGGACTTGAAAGTTGTTTGGGAAATAGCGGGGTGGTTGGAAGTCTAGTTGAGGATTTATTCCTGATGGAGAATTACTCTGTGGTCAGATGAGGACTCTGTGCTTATAGTTAGCACTCTTCAAGACCCTACTTTCAGTTACTTGGGATATATACCAGAAGTGGAATTGCCAAAGCACATGGTGACTGTTTTTAATTCACTGGGAAATCACCATACCATCTTCTGTTGTAGCCGCACTCTTTCCTCTCCCACTAGCAGCAAGTGCTCCAATTTCTCCACATCCTCACCAACACTTTTCTTGTTTTGCTTTGTTTTTAATAGTAGCCCTCCTAATGGATGTGGAGTGGTTTTGATTTACATTTTCCTGATGTTGGGCATCTCTTCATGTGTTTACTGACCATTTGTATATCTTCTTTGGAGAAATTTTTATTCAAGTCCTTTACCTATTTTTGAATCAGGTTTGTTTTTGTTGTTGTTGAGTTTAAGAGTTCTCTATATATTCTGGATATTAATCCCAAATATTTTCTCAATGCTGGGAATTTCTTTAACCCAAGTCTTCATTATCAATAGATCAGAACTTAGAAAAAGTTAGTGTGGTTCAGAAGTTGCTGCTGCTGCTAAGTCGCTTCAGTCGTGTCCGACTCTGTGCGACCCCACAGACGGCAGCCCATTGGGCTCTGCCATCCCTGAGATTCTCCAGGCAAGAACACTGGAGTGGGTTGCCATTTCCTTCTCCAATGCATGAAAGTGAAAAGCGAAAGTGAAGTCGCTCAGTCATGTCTGACTCAGCAACCCCATGGACTGCAGCCTACCAGGCTCCTCTGTCCATGGGAGTTTTCAGGCAAGAGTACTGGAGTGGGGTGCCATTGCCTTCTCCTCAGAAGTTGCTAGGAGATTTGCAATTCTTGACAGGTCTGGAAGTGACTCTGGTTACATGTGACTCGCAGTCAACAAGCCTCCCATTTGGGGGCCAACCATTTTCATATGATACCTGAAGTAGCTGTGGGTAGCACAGAGCCAACCATGGCCTTTCCCAACAGGCTGTACTGAGCCAACAAGTTGTTAAGGATGTGATAAAAAGATCCTTGAAGTGGTCACAAAGCCAAGAAGGACCAGAGATGGCTAAGGAAGGATAGAGACAGGATCTTTTGGCAGCTAGTATTTTTTCTCTTGTTCAGTCACTAAGTCGTATCCAACTCTTTGTGACCTCATGGACTGTAGTCCGCCAGGCTCCTCTGTCCATGGGATCTTCCCAGGCAAGAATACTGGAGTGGGTTGCCATTTCCTTCTCCAGGGGAATCTTCCCAACTCAGAGATCGAGGTCAGTAGTTGCGGCTCCTGGGCTCTAGAACACAGGCTCAATTAATGGTTGTGCACGAGCATAGTTGCTCTGAGGCATGTGGGATCTTCCCCAATCAGGATCAAACCCACATCTCCTGCATTGGCAAGTGGGTTCTTACCACTGAGCCACAAGGGGAGCCCAGCTAGTATTTTACTTAGGGTTAAAATGTTATATTTGCAAACCTATTTATGAACTTGTATGTATAGCCGTTAGAAAATATTTATTATTACTATTTTTAGTAAAAGCATTACAAACAATTCTTCTGAACCAGTTACTGAGGTTCACCGTCTTGGGTTTACACTGGGGTGGGTATAAGCGAAGCGCCGCCCATGCTAGTGAGGAGTAAGCATGAGGTATGGTAGTAAAATCAGACCCACTTAGAGCTGTGTCTGAGGGGAGTGAAAACAAGATAGCATCTCTCAGCCAAGCCCCCTGGATTGATGCTGACAAGCTGGGCCAGAAGGAAATCCAGCAGGCCAATTACAGCTTCTCCGTGGAAAGCTCAAAACCAACCTGTAAAAAGCACCCTCAGGTACCAGGAGGTGTCTCCTTGGAGAAAATGCACGTGTGTTCATTGCTTGATGGGTCATTGCATATTCCTTATGCTGTGCACACAGGTCTCTCCCATCAGGACTCTCTCAGTGCCCTGTACCCCCTCCCCAACCTCTACAAAGCCCTAACCCTAGGTGCCCTCTGCTCTGCGCTGTTGCCTGCCAGGTCTGGGGGCTGCAGAATGCTGCATCGATACAGCGCTTTCCCCACAATTCTGACTTCAGCTTTTTTAATCACTTCCTTTTCTCTGAGGCTAATAAAGTGACTTGCCAAGGGTCACAGTGTCAATTGAGGCTAGCACCAACAGTAAATCTGGAAGGCGTCATTTGTAGTTTGCAAGAAACCCTGCCTACAAAAAGATTCCCAGAGGCTGGAGTTACAGATCAGCACTTCTTGGCTATTTTCACATTGTGGTCCCCATAGAAAGTCATATTTGTATAGCACTTGGGATGATGAGCTGCTCGTGGCTGGAAGTAACCCGCAAAAGCCCACGCCTGGCTCAAGGGTGGGATCCTCTGCTGTAAGGTGGCCTGAACTGTGTCCATTCGGATTTGTGATGGTCTTGATCTCCTTAGCATCACTAATCTCCATCCAGGCAGGAGAGTAATCCTGGTAGGGTTTGTACCTGGGGTGTTTGTAGCTCAGAGCACGGGCAGGAAGTAAGGGACCAGTACCCCCAGGCAGCATCTCTGTGGTGCTATGGGCTTTGTATACAGCATGAAGACACCTAGCCTAGAGGCCCCTGAGAGCCATCTTCACTGTTGGTGCCAAGGGAACTTTTTGCATTGTTTTATCTTTTCTTTTTTTTGGCCATACTCCACCCAACAGCCGGAGAAGGCAATGGCAACCCACTCCAGTACTCTTGCCTGGAAAATCCCATGGGCGGAGGAGCCCGGTAGGCTGCAGTCCATGGGGTCTCGAAGAGTCAGACGCAACTGAGCGACTTCACTTTCGCTTTTCACTTTCATGCATTGGAGAAGGAAATGGTAGCCCACTCCAGTGTTCTTGCCTGGAGAATCCCAGGGACGGGGGAGCCTGGTGGACTGCCGTCTATGGGGTCGCACAGAGTCGGACATGACTGAAGTGACTTAGCAGCAGAAGCACCCAATGGCATGTGGGATCTCAGCTCCCCAACTAGGGATGGAGCCAGCGTCCCCTGCATTGCAAGGCAGATTCTTAACCACTGGACCACCAGGGAAGTCCCTGTGTTTATCTTTAAATCAACTTAAAATCCACTTGTTTTTTTCCTGGCCTTATCTTATGCCAAATATTATCTGTGAAATTATGATTTTGATATGCTAGCAGACACTTATTACTCTATATGCATGAATATATACACAAAACTACAAACGTGTTTTTAAACTTCTTTTAATTTAATTCCATCTTAAGTCCTTTGGCAGCCACTAGAGGTATGAATAATACAGTTTGGGGAAAAGCATTGTTGTTTTATTGAATCCTTATGAATCAATCAGTTCTTACACACATTGGCATAGAAGCATTGTTCCTGTTTTTCTGTTGGGAAAACTGAGGTTCAGAGAGTTTTGGTAGTAATAAGATCATGCAGAGAGTGAGTGATGGCGCTGGGATTTGAACCCAGAGCCCCACTAAAGCCACCCTGCTTCTTTCCCCTGTCATTGGTGGCATCGCTATGACCATCCTCCCCCTTACTGCAGCCTTCTTCTCTCCCGCAGTCCACTCTGGGCTTTGTGGCTCTGGTACTGAGCACCTTGCACACGCTTACCTACGGCTGGACCCGCGCCTTCGAGGAGAGCCACTACAAGTTCTTCCTGCCCCCCACCTTCACCCTCACCCTGCTGGTGCCCTGTGTTATCATCCTGGCCAAAGGCCTGTTTCTCCTGCCGTGCATCAGCCGCAGACTCACCAAGATCCGGAGGGGCTGGGAAAAGGATGGCTCCGTCAGGTTCACACTGCCAGTGGACCACACCCTGGCCCAGAAGACAAGCCACGTGTGACGGGCCTGCACCCAGCTCCAGGGAACCAGACGCAGGCAGGACAGTGCCCGGAGTTTGCCAAGACTTCTCGATCATGCAGGACAGAAGAATTACACACAAGTTGGTGGGCCGAGGTCTGGATTCCTGGGATGTGTGCAGTAATATTCAGAATGACACGCCTGTGTGTGGTATATATATATATGTCCACATGTATTTCATATAGATAACAGGATTTCCAATTACACTTATTAGCTCAAAAGTTGAGTCCCTGAGATTTCAACCTGCAGATTTCAAAGCCAGTGCCAGATGTTAGGAGAAGGTCAGCTCATACTTGTGACATCTGCAGAAAGCTGAGCAAACTTGGCACAGAAAAGGCAATGAGAGGCTTGTACTTTGAGATTGCATCCATGTGTGCGCCTCCCTGCTCCCTGCCCATTTTGCTACTTTCCCTAGGCGTTTGCAGAGCTGAGGCTCTCGGGTAGCAGGGCAGACGAGCTCTGCCTGGAGCCCAATCCAGGTGCACAGGGCTGACCAGCCACAGGGAGCAGGGTGCCGCCCTTCCTTTGGCTGCAGCAGGAGGCCAGGCGGTGTTGAGGGCACTGGGGGTGAGCCCAGGTCTGTGCCCAGGGAGCCACCTGAAGGTTCATCCTTTGCCACGTTAGGAGGCAGGAAGGGCGAACAAGTGGAGCTGAGGCTGCTACCCCTAATCCTCCCTGAGCTGGGGAGATTTTTTTCCCTAAAAGTCAGAAATCACCCTGCCAGCTGCAAATCGATCCTCCAGTGGGAGTGTGAAATCACCTCCTTACCGGAGCCACTAATGAACCCTGTCTTGAGAACAAGTGTACTTCTTTTCTTTCTTTAAGTTGGTGATGACTGTTCTTTAAACCACTGTGCCTTCTCACCTTGTAAATCATTAGTTTGAACGTCTCCGCAAGAGCAGACCCTCTAAAAGTTGGTTCAAGGAGGAGGGGAAAACAAGGCCTGCTTTTCTCAGGGCCCCAGCCAGAGGGCTGAAGGATGGATAGTCCTCACTGAATTGTCCTGTGGAAGAACACTGGGGACTTTTTAAATTTCCTGCTGCCACCAGGCAGAGAACCTGCCTTCTGAACACCCCAAAGCTACACTGGCTCCAAGTTCTTCCTAATGCAGGGTTATGTTTCAAAATAGCTGTAGGGGGTAAAGTGGGAAACTTTTCCACCAAAACTACAAACTGGAAACACTGCTGCCCCGAAGCACAAGAGAGGCCACAGGCCATGTGTCCTTGGATTGTATGCTACCCCTCACTGATTCATACTGAAACTTTTTATTTCCCCTGTGGAGAGAAACAGCTGTTCTTGGCTAAGCCCCCAATCCCTGGCAGCATCGGGGTGACGTGTCATCTCGGAACACAAAGCGGTGTGGTCCTGATGGAAGACATCAGTGAGATGTACCCTGGAAGGGGACGTTGGTCACGCTTATATTATTAGGTTTCCCAGGCCAGGAGGCATCGCATTGTTCTATCACAAAGTCATGTCTGCCTCTTTGCGACCCTGTGGACTGCAGCTCGCCAGGCTCCCCTGTCCTTCACCATCTCCCAGAGTTTGTTCAGATTCACATCCATTGAGTTGGTGATATTAGCTAACCATCTCATGAAATAAAGAGAGTCAGCTGGCAAAAGCTGACCCAGGAGTGCCACAGAAGAAATGCTCCTGCCTCCCCATGGAGACTGCATGAGCTCATGTCTATGGAGCGCATTAGGGTCTTTGAGTAAAAAGGAAAAAAAAAAGGGAGCCAAGTGCAAGCATGTCTCATTAGGCCAGGGACTGATGGAGGGAAAGCAATGCAGACAAAACTGCCTGCTTCCTGCGGATGCTTCTGTCCACTGCTCAAGAGCCAAGAGGCGTGAGCTTGCCTCCCAAATGGGCCCTGATGGAACGGCAGCCTTGGCCTCAGAGAAGCTCACTGGAAAGGCGGTGGGTGAAGCAGAGATTTCAGCATTTGCTTGACAAAAATGCCCATCAATTTCCTGCTGATAGGAAGTAGGGAGAACACGGACAGCTGGGACTCACCAAGGATTGTCAGCCCCACTCAGTATTAGCTGCCCTTTTCCTCCGGCCCTCCCTGGGCCTGGGAGGTTTCCTTACACCAAAGATGCTGACACAGAGCCAGGTCTGACATGCTCCCTCCCCTTCCTGCCCACCTTCTGCTGCAGGTGCTCCTCAGGGGGGCAGGTGCAGCAGAGGACCTGACCACACCCCAGCTGGACAACCCGCTCATGAAAGGCAGGGTGGGCTGTGTGTTTGGCCTTGACCTGGTGTCATCTGCTGCTCTCCCTTACCTCACCAGGCAGCTGACAACAGCACCCCCATGAGAATAAGTCACTCCCTTCCAGCCTGGGAAATTCTCTGTGCCTCTGGGTACAAAAGTGCCTGAACCAAAATGCTCTGGAAACCTGAAATGCCATGGTATGAGGTTGAACATTTAAAATCTATGCTATTGAAACTGTGTGTTTTGTTTTTACCTTGAGGAGCTTGTCTGAGAAGCAGCAAAAATAAACACCTAGCCTTCCATGAATTTCAGGCTGTTATTTCTGTCTCATTGATCACCTGCCCATTCATTGGTTCACTGGCCCAGTGGGCCTTCTGATTAGAATATGCTCTGAATCAGGTCATGTACAAGGTGAGCACAGAATGATCTGGGTTAGCACTCACCTCTGAGGAAGGGACATGCAGACCTGCAGCAACGAGGCCCGTGAGGACACAGAGGAGATCCAGGTGACAGAGTGCTGGGGTGTTGAAAGGAGTGCCAGGAAGACTTCCTGGAGGGAGCAGTGTCTGTGCTGTGGTCTGATTAGAGCAGCAGTGCTCCTCAAGCCATAACGTGCACAGGAGTTGCATCAGGATCTCATCCACACCTCGATTTGGATCCATGGGTCAGGAATGAGGACTGTGCATCTTAATAAGTTCCCAAGTGCCAGTCACGATGCTGATCCTCGGACGGAGTGGCAAGGGCTTCGGTGGCTTTCTTAGTCTCTGCTGTGCTACAGTCTACAGCCCACAGCCAGTGCATGTCTGCTCCATTAAGCTTCCCCGGGACTCTGGTTCCCTGGCTGCCCTGGTGAGATACTGCTGATGCTGCTGCAAACCCTGTTCTCTTAAAAGTAGAGGGAGAAAACACCCCACCGGCCACAGTCTTGCCCTCTGTGTGCTCCATGTAGGATGCTCCCAGGCGGTCCCACACATCGGCTCTGGGTCCATCAAGAAAACAGGAACTCTTCACAGAACACCCACCTGTCATGCAGTCAAGCTTTTCTCCTGAAGCAACCAGAATTGTCTCGTACCAGGAAATAAAAAAGAAACCCATGTGCAGAAAGCAATCTAGTGGTTGAAAACCATTTCTTGGGAACAATAACCAAAAGATGGCCTTGCCATTTTGAGCCTGTGAAAAGAGTTTTCCAAAATAAGAATCACGGCCAGAAAAAAAACTTCACTACAAATAATTTTCAATAGAAAAACAAAATCTTGTACTTGGAGGTTTGCAAGCACACATCCTCCCACGCATAAGGCTGGGAGAGGTAAGTTTTAAAAGAAGGGATAAAGTAGATTTTAAAATATCCATTATTTTGGTAGCTCACATAAGAACTAAGAAGCAACCAAAATAACTCATAGTTAAAGAGAATTATCATTCAGCTATTTGAGAAGCTGAATTTGTTTCAAAAGTAATGAAGGGGGACACTGGGAAGTGCAGAAGCTCTCTTGCACTGGACCTCTTTAGAAAGAGGAAAGTGGCACTGCTAGAGCAGAAACTCTCAATCTCACCAGACGAGCGCCAAGTTTTTCTAACAAATATGCTGAAAATTCCTTTCTATGAATGAAATTCAGAAATAATATAAACTACTACATGTAGTTTTTTCCC
>SJYT01023428.1:0-31150 GCA_006410635.1 Cephalophus harveyi | reverse complement strand
ATAACTTTTCTTCCAAGGAGTAAGCGTCTTTTAATTTCATGGCTGCAATCACCATCTGCAGTGATTTTGGAGCCCCAAAAAATAAAGTCTGACACTGTTTCCACTGTTTCTCCATCTATTTCCCATGGAGTGATGGGACCGGATGCCATGATCTTCGTTTTCTGAATGTTGAGCTTTAAGTCAACTTTTTCACTCTCCTCTTTTACTTTCATCAAGAGGCTTTTTAGTTCCTCTTCACTTTCTGCCCCAGGTCAGTAGGTGCCCAATATGCTACTGGAGATCAGCGGAGAAATAACTTCAGAAAGAGTCCTACAATATATCATCTCAAATGTCCAGTTTCTAACAAAAAATTATGAGGCATGCAAGAAACAGGAAAATGTAACCCATACACCTTGGGAATAAAAGAACAACAAAAGCTGCCTCTGCAAACAACCAGATATCAAATTTCACAGAAAGGACCTCAAAATACCCATTATAAATGTGTTCAAATATGAAAGAAAAATGAAGGTATTCACAGACAAACAAAAACTGAGATAATTCATCACTAGTGAACCAACCCTACAAGATATGCTAAGGGGATTTTTTTTCAGACTGAATTAAAAGAACACTAGACAGTAACTCAAACTCAGATGAAAAGTAAAGAACATCAGTAAAGATAATGACAGAGGTAAACATATAAATGTATTTTTTATTTGTAATTTTCTACCATCTGATTTAAAAGACAACACATAAAACAATAATTATAATCTGAGTTGACGGGCACACAGTGTATAATGGTGTAATTTGTACAACAACAAACAACACAAAGGAGAGAGGATGGAATTAAATATATATATAGGGGCAAAGTTTTGTATAATACTGAAATTAAGTTAGTATTAACCCAAACTTAAATTGTTATAAATTAACATGTTAACTATAATTTCAAACACAACCAGTAAGAAAATAATATATAGTAAAAGAAACGACAAGGGAATTAAAATGGTACACTACAAAATGTCTATTTAACACAAAAAAATAAATAATGGGGAAATTGAGGCACAGAAGAGAAGATGTATAGGAAACAAATGGCAAGGACATAAGTCCTACCTTATAAATAATTAGATTATATGTAAAAAGATCAAACACTCCATTTAAAAGGCAAAATGGATTGTTTTAATGAGTCAACTATCTATTGGCTACAAGAGAAACACTTCAGATTCAAGGTCACAAATAGGTTCAAAGTAAAAGGATAGAAAAAGATACTCTATGCAAACAATAACCAAAAGAGAACTGTCATGACTATATAAAAAAAGACAAATAGACTTAAGACAAAATAATTTAATGGAGTCAGAATCTTAAAATAAGAAAAAAGTCAATATATCAAGAATATATAACAGTTATAAAGATAAATATCCTAACAACCCCCCAATACAAGAAGTAAAACTGTCAAAACTGAAGAGAGAACTAGGCAATTCAAAAATAGTAGTGGAGGAGCCTGGTGGGCTTCAGTCCATGGGTCACTAAGGGTCAGACACGACTGAGCAACTTCACTTTCACTTTTCACTTTCATGAATTGGAGAAGGAAATGGCAACCCACTTCAGTGTTCTTGCCTGGAGAACCCCAGGGACGGGGGAGCCTGATGGGCTGCCGTCTATGGGGTTGCACAGAGTCGGACATGACTGAAGTGACTTAGCAGCAGTAGCAGCCTTCAATAGCCCATTTTCAGGGATGGGTAGAAAACCTGACAAAAGAACAATAAGAAAATCCAAGATTTGAACACTATAAACCAATCAGACTTATGCATATCTATAGAACACTCCAACAACAGCAGTGTACACCTTCTTCTCAACCACACATGGAATATTCCCCAGGACAGACTATACATTAGTTCCAATAAAATTTACCAGTTCCAATAAATTTTAAAAGACTAAAATCATACAAAGTATGTTCTTCACAATGGAAAGAAATTAGAAATCAATAACAAAAATAAATTTTATGAATTCAAAATATCTGGAAATTAAACAACACAGCAATGGATCAAAGAAGAAATAACAACAAAAATTAGAAAATATTTTGAGATGAATGAAAACGGAAACATACCAAAGTTTATGGTGGTTTAGTTGCTAAGTCATGTCTGACTCTCGCAATCCCATGGACTGTAACCTGCCAGGCTCCTTGTCCATGGGATTCTCCAGGAGAGAATACCGGAGTGGGTTGCCATTTCCCAAGCTTAGGATATAACTAAAGCAATGGTCGGAGGAAAGTTATAGCAGTAAATACTTACATTTAAAAAGACTAAAGCCCTCAAATCAATAATCTGAATAAACTAGAAAAGCAAGAGCAAACAAAAATCCCAATAAAAAAGCAGAAGAAAGAAAATTATAAAGACTGATGTGAAAATAAATGAACTAGAGAATAGAAAAACAATAGAATCAACAAAACCAAAAAACTGGCTCTTTTAAAAAATCAGCAAAATCGACAAACAAGACTGATCAAGAAAAACAGAAGCCTTAAATCAGTAAAATCACAAATTAAGTGGGGACATTACTACCAACTTTATAGAAATGAAACAGATTATAAGGGAATACTATGAGCAACTATATACCAACAAATTAGATAGCCTTTTAGGGCAAATTCCTAGAAAGTCACAAGCTATTGACACCAGATCAAGAAAAAACAAAATCTGAAGAGATCTATAACAAGTAAAAACAATGAATTAATAATCAAAATTGTTTTGATTACTTCCTACCCAAAAAAACGTCATGACAAGAAGGCTTCACTAAATGGATACTACCTAATGTTTAAAGAAAATTAACAATAATCCTTCACAAACTCTTTCCAGATATTAAAAAAATATGTGTACACTTGCTATTATGGGTTGAACTGAGTACCCCCTGAAATTCACATGTTGAATTTCTAACCCCCAGGACCTGAAAATATAACCTTACTAGGAGAGTGTATCTTTACTGAGGTAATTAATTAAACTGAGGTTATTAGGGTGGACCCTAATCCAATATGTGTGTATCACATATTATAGTTATGTGTAACATATTAGGCAGAGGAACCAGAAATCAAATTGCCATTACCTGTTGGATCAAAGAAAAACCAAAGGAATTCCAGAAAAACATCTACTTCTGCTTCATTGACTACAGTAAAGCCTTTGACTGTGTGGATCACAATAAACTGTGGAAAATTCTTACAGAGATGGGAATACCAGACCACATTACCTGTCTTCTAAGAAACATGTATGCAGGTCAAGAAGCAACAGTTAGAACTGGACATGGAACAGCAGACTGGTTCCAAATTGGGAAAACAAGTATGTCAAGGCTGTATATTGTCACCCTGCTTATTTAACTTACATGCAGAGTACATCATGAGAAATAGTGGGCTGGATGAATCACAAGCTGGAATCAAGATAGCCAGGAGAAATATCAACAGCCTCAGATTTGCAGATAATACCATCCTAATGGCAGAAAGCAAAGAGGAACTAAAGACCCTCTTGATGAAAGTGAAACAGGAGAGTGAAAAAAAATGGCTTAAAACTCACCATTCAGAAAACTAAGATCATGGCACCTGGTCCCATCACTTCATGGCAAGTAGATGAGAAAACAATGGAAGCAGTGACAGACTTTATTTTCTTGGGCTGCAGCCAAGATGGTGACTGCGGGCATGAAATTAAAGACGCTTGCTCCTTGGGAAAAAAAAGGTATGACCAACCTAGACAGCATATTAAAAAGCAGAGACATTACTTTGCAAACAAAGGTCCATCTAGTCAAAGCTACAGTTTTTCCACTACTCATGTATAGATGTGAGAGCTGGACTATAAAGAAAGCAGAGCACCAAAGAACTGATGCTTTTGAACTATGATGTTGGAGAAGACTCTTGAGAGTCCCTTGGACAGCAAAGAGATCCAACCAGTCCATTCTAAAGGAAACCAGTCCTGAATATTCATTGGAAGGACTGATGCTGATGCTGAAACTTCAATCATTTGGCCACCTGATGCAAAGAACTGACTCATTGGAAAAGACCCTGATGCTGGGAAGGATTGAAGGCAGGAGGAGAAGGGAACGACAGAGGATGAGGTGGTTGGATGGCACCACCAATTCAATGGACATGAGTTTGAGCAAGCTTCAGGAGTTGGTGATGGACAGGGAGGCATGGGGTCGCAAAGAGTCGGACAGGACTGAGCAACTGAACTGAACTGCAGATAGAGATTTTGGCCACCTGATGCAAAGAACTGACTCATTGGAAAAGACCCTGATGCTGGGAAGGATTGAAGGCAGGAGGAGAAGGGAACGACAGAGGATGAGGTGGTTGGATGGCACCGCCAATTCAATGGACATGAGTTTGAGCAAGCTTCAGGAGTTGGTGATGGACAGGGAGGCATGGGGTCGCAAAGAGTCGGACAGGACTGAGCAACTGAACTGAACTGCAGATAGAGATGCAGACATGGAGAACAGTTTGTGGACACAGTGGAGAAAGGTGAAGGAGGGATGAATTGAAAAAGTCACGCTGAAATATACACCCTACCATATATAAAATAGACAGCCAGTGGGAATTTGCTGTGTGAAGCACGGAGCTCAAAGTCGGTGCTCTGTGACAACCTGGAGGGGTGGGATGGGATGAGAGGTGGGAGGGAGGGAGGTACAAGAGGGAGGAGATGCATATAAACCTATGACTGATTCATGTTGATGTATGGCAGAAACTAACACAATATTGTAAAACAATTATTCTCCTATTAAAAATAAAAAACACAACTGATTAAGAATAGAAGGGAACTTCCTCACCCTGATAGAGGGCATCTATGAAAAATCCATAGCTAATGTAGTGGTCAAAGACTGCTTGATTTTCTCCTGAGATCAGGAAGAAAACAAGTATATCCACTCTTCCCAACACTGTACTGGAGTTCTGTCCAGGGCAATTAGGCAGGAAAAGAAATTAGAAGGCATTCAGATTAGAAAGGAAGAAGTGAAACTATCTCAGTTTAGAGATGACATTATCTTATATATACGAAATCCTAAGGAATCCACTAAAAAATTGGAACTAATAAACCAATCCAGCAAGGTTATAGGATACAAGATCAATATGTAAAAATCAGTTGTGCTCTATGTCCTAGCAATAAACAATACAAAAATTAAATAATTCCATTAATAATACCACCAAAAAGACTAACCTACTTAAGAATAAACTTAACAAAAAAGTGTGAGTACACTTAAACTCCAGTACTTTGGCCACCTCATGCGAAGAGTTGACTCATTGGAAAAGACTCTGATGCTGGGAGGGATTGGGGGCAGGAGGAGAAGGGGATGACCGAGGATGAGATGGCTGGATGGCATCACGGACTCGATGGATGTGAGTCTGAGTGAACTCTGGGAGATGGTGATGAACAGGGAGGCCTGGCGTGCTGCAATTCATGGGGTCGCAGAGAGTCGGACACGACTGAGCGACTGAACTGAACTGAACTGACACTTAAGTACACAGAAAACTATAAAACATTACTGAAAGAAATTAAATAAGCACTAAATAAGCAAAAAGACATCCTATCTTCATGGATTAAAAGACTTAATGTTGTTAAGATGACAGTATTCCCCAAATTGATCTACAGATTCAGTCAATCTCCATCTGGCTTTTGTGGACTTTTTTTTTTCAATAATTAATAAGCAGATCCTAAAACTCATATAGAATTTCAGAAGACACAGAACAACCAAAACAATTTTGAAAAGAACAAACGTTGGATGACTTACACTCCCCAATTTCAAAACTTACTACAAAGCTACAGGAAATAAGACCTATCAACATATAGGTCAATGAAACAGAATTTGGAGTCAAGAAATAAACCCATATACCTATGGTCAATTGATTCTAAACAAGGGTGCCAATTGATGGTGAAAGAATATCTTTTCAACAAATGGTGTGACAACTGGATAGTCACCCACTAAAGAAAGAAATTAGACCTCTCCCTCATACCACATATAAAAATTAACACAAATGGATCAAAGGCCTAAACATAAGAGCTAAAATGATAAAATTATTGGAATAAAACATAAATATGACTCTTCATGACCATGGATTAGGCAATGGTTTCTTTAATATAACCTATAGAGCATAGAAACACAAGACAAAATAGATGAATTGGAATTAAAAACTTCTATACTTCAAACAACATCCCCAAGAAGTGAAAAAACAGCCCACAGTATGGGCAATAATATTTGCACATTGATAACGTTGGGTCCGAGCTCTGCAACAAGAGAAGCCACTGCAATGAGAAGCCAGAACACCGCAGCTAGTAAGTAGCCCCCACTGACCACAGCTAGAGAAAAGCCTGCACGGCAATGAAGACCCTGCACGGCCAAAAACATAGAAATAAATTATTTTTAAAAATTGCAACTGAGGAGGAACTGCCAGAAATAGAATCCACAGGGAGCGGATCAGGGAAATAGAGGAAAGGGAGTGGGAAGAAGAGCCTGCTAAAAGTAATCTGGAGGTCGCAGGAAGTGAGGTGCCAGAGTTCTTTAATACTTAACAAAAACTACAGAAGAGGATGCTCTAAAGTTGTAAAAGCAGAACAACTCTTAAATTATACCTCCTTCCTATAAGTTCGGGAAACCTAAAATCATGTATGCATAAGTAAGAGAAAAGGATTGAAGTCAAATCCTGTACAGTTATTCAAAGAAAAATGAGGAGCAGAATAACATCCCTATAGATAATAAAAGCATGCCAGAGAAATGCACCGATGAAAACAAAAGCCTAATGATTCAAAATGGCAAGAGGAGGGAGAGGAAATGGAATGGGGGCTTACAGATGAAAGGAGATCTAGAAAAGACATTCTAAGAAAGAAAAGATAAACAGGCAAAGCTAAACTGTAGTGCTTAGGAATGGGGACAATGCAACAAAGAAAAGTACAGAGGTGATCAGCCCAAAGTCCAACTGAAGGAGGGCATGCTGCCTATTGTGGGGTTTGAGGTCAGAGTAAGTCATCTTGCCATGGGTGTATTTAAAGGTGTTCAGTATTTAACACATGAACTTTTCATTTTTTATGCCATATATACATGTATACATGTATATACTGTTATTTTGACAACCAAAACAGTTTTTTTAAAGAATGTTCATAGCCATACTGTTCACAATTGCCTCAAACTAAAAATAACCCAAATTCCATTGACAGGTAAATTCATGAATAAATTGTGTTATTCAGATGATGGTCTGTTTATTATTCAGCACTGAAAATAAACCACCTATTGCTCCAATGAAGCTTAGAAACATAATATAGAGTGAAAAAAACATAGTAAAAAAACATAAGCTATATGATAGCATTTTTTATAAACTTCAGAAACCAAGCAAAAACTAAACACCCTGATTAGGGTTACATACATATGTGATTTTTAAAACAATCTTAAGGAAGCAAGGGTGGTAAACATAAGATTTAGGATGGAATACGCATATGGGATTTTTTTAACTACTCTTTTAAAAAGCAACAAAATGAGAAACCCAAAATTCAGGGTGGTTTTTATTTAGAAGGAAGTAAGAAGGATGGGATAGGAAAGGTCCACAAGCTTTTTTCTTAAGCTCAGTAGTGGGTTAATAGTGTACTTTCCCATTATTTTTGCATAATTTACAATATGTTTATATTAAGAGTTTATCAGCTCTGGACACAAAGAATAAGAAATTTTAAATGTAATTATCTCTTTCATCCACCATTCATTCATTCATTCAGTTACTTAACTCATGGTTACTGTGTACCCACTCTATGCCAAATACTGTGCTAAGTTCTAGGATGGAGCAGTGAAAAAACAGACACTCCTATTCCCCTCTCATAGTTCACCACTTTCTAGGATTTATCATGTCACTGGAGATGGCGATGATTATGAAGCAGCTTTTTAAAAATCTACAGAACTAAGAGCCAGTACAATCCATAATCAGAGCAATTAATTTCAGGATAACTGGGAGATACCTTCTTAGCATCACTTGAAGGAGGTCATTTTAAAAGTAACCAGCCAATACTTCCAGAAAGGATGAAAACTCCAACTTGAAAAGATACGTATACACCAGTGTTCATAGCAGCACATTTATAATAGCCAGGACGTGGAAGTCACCTAACTGTTCATTGACAGACAAATGGGTTTTTAAAAATGTGGTGCATACATAGAACGGAATATTACTCAGCCATTACAAAGAATGAAATAATATCATTTGCAGTACCATGGGTGGACCTAGAGATTATCATGGGCTTCCAAGGTGGCGCTAGTGGTGAAGAACAAACTTACCAATGCAGGAGATATAAGAGACACAAGTCCTATCCCTGGGTCAGGAAGATCCCCTGGAGAAGGAAACAGCAACCCAGTCCAGTATTCTTCCCTGGAGAATCCCACGGACAGAGGAGCCTGGTGAGCTACAGTCCATAGGGTCACACAGAGTTGGACATGACAGAAGCAACTAAGCTACTAAGTGAAGTAAGTCAGACAATGACAAATATCATGATATCACTTTTTTGTGGAATTTAAAAAAATGATACAAATGAACTTATTTACAAGACAGAAACACTCACAGACACAGAAAACAAACTTATTGGAGTTCCCTGGTGGTGCAGTAGGTAAGAATCCACCTGCCTGTGTAGGGGACACGAGTTCCATCCCTGGTCCAGGAAGATTCCACATGCTGGAAAGCAACTAAGCCCATGCTCTAGAGCCTGGTGGTGAGCCCACGCACCACAGCTGAAGCCCACATGCCCTAGAGCCCACAGGCTGCAACTACTGAGCCTGCATGCTTCAACTACTTCAGCCCGTGCTCCGCAACAAGAGAAGTCACCACAACAAGAAGCCTGCACACCACAACTGGAGAGTCGCCTCCACTCTCTGCAGCCAGAGAAAGCCCGTGTGCAGCAATGAAGACCCAGTGCAGCCAAAATAAATACATAAAAGAGAAAACAAACTTATGGTTACCAAAGGGGAAAGGAGTGGGAAGGGATAAATTGGTAGTTTGGGATCANAAGTCTATGCCCCAACCAGTAACACTGAAGAAGCTGAAGTTGAACGGTTCTGTGAAGACCTACAAGACCTTTTAGAACTCACACCCCAAAAAGATGTCCTTTTCATTATAGGGGACTGGAATGCAAAAGTAGGAAGTCAAGAAACACCTGGGGTAACAGGCAAATTTGGCCTTTGAATACAGAATGAAGCAGGGCAAAGGTGAAGGTGAAGGTGAAGTCGCTCAGTCGTGTCCGACTCTTTGCGACCCCGTGGACTGTAACCTACTAGGCTTCTCCGTCCGTGGGATTCTCCAGGCAAGAATACTGGAGTGGATTGCCATTTCCTTCTCCAGGGGATCTTCCCGACCCAGGGATCGAACCTGGGTCTCCTGCATTGGAGGCAGATGCCTTAACCTCTGAGCCACCAGGGAATCCCCTAGGCCAATAGAATTTTGCCAAGAGAACACACTGGTCATAGCAAACACCCTCTTCCAACAACACAAGAGAAGACTCTATACATGAACATCACCAGATGGTCAACACCGAAATCAGATTGATTATATTCTTTGCAGCCAAAGATGGAGAAGCTCTATATAGTCAGCAAAAACAAGACCAGGAGCTGATTGTGGCTCAGGTCATGAGCTCCTTATTGCCAAATTCAGACTGAAATTGAAGAAAGTAGGGAAAACCACTAGACCATTCAGGTATGACCTAAATCAAATCCCTTATGATTATTTAATACAGTATAGTTGTATTCAATTCTCTGATCTTTTTCTTGGAAATTTTATAAGTTTCTAAGCAAATATCTTTTTAATTTGTATATCTTTCCCTTTAAAAGAACTATACATTTCAAACATTCCCAAAGAATAGGAAATAAGATTACCAACATTTGTGTGTCAACCAATGAATTTAAATAAAAGCCTTTTAAATATAGTTCAGACCTACTCTGTAGCCCTCCCCCAACACATTCCCTCCCTCCTTTGCAGACGTAACCACAATTATGAATTTGGTGTTTATTTCTATGCCTGTCTGTTTCTGTTTCCTGTATATATTCCCAAACAATCCATATATACCCCTAAACAATGAAGTAATTATTTTGCATGCTTTTAAGTCTTCTGTAAATGGTTTTATGAAACAGTACATATCTTTTGTAAGTTACTTTTATTATGCTTTGAGATTTATATGTGTTGATACCTATTGCTCTAGTTCACTAATTTTCATTGTTATATAGTATCCCACTATATGATTATGATTAAATATTTATTCTTCTGTTTTTGGATAATATTTCTAATGTTTATTGTTAAGAAATAATATTTTTGTATGTATCTTTTTGTGCATAATTATAACAGTTTCCCTTGGACAGTGGCTTTCAGACAGTTTTAGCCATAGTCTACGTTAATAAATAAACTTTACATTGTGCATGCATGCTCAGTCGTATCTGACTCTTTGCGACCCCATGGACTGTAGCCCACCAGGCTCCTCTGTCCATGGGATTTCCCAGGCAAGAATACTGGAGTGGGTTGCCGTTTCCTTCTCCAGGGGATCTTCCCAATACAGGGATAGAACCCATGTCTCCTGCATCTCCTACATTGCAAGAGAATTTTTTACCACTGAGCCATCTGTGAAGTCCCTGAATTGATTTCTTGACTAATGAAAAACTGGTTGTAATCTACATTTGAAAAATAATGCTAAATGGTGACTTGGGAGAAGCACAGCTTGGTGCCAGGACTATGCAGGTCATTTCACTCTATTAGTTACTGCCACATTTTCCCCAAAGTGGTTGTACCAAATTACATTTCCATCAGCATTCCCTGAGAGTTTCTTTAACTTCACTACTTTATTGACACTTGATGTTGTCAGATGTTGACCTTATTTTTGCCAGGCTTGTAACTATGAAATTGTATTATTTTGAGATTTGAATTTGAATTTCTAGTGGGATTGAATGCCTATTATCTTTTTTCCATTTTTGATATTGATATTGGTTGTTCTGCAGATAGCCTTATCCTTTGCCCACTGTTATAACGTCTTTTTCGTTTTCCTGTTGATCAGTGGTATTTCTTTTGTTTCTGCTGTCTTTGAGAAACAAAAGTAAAAATCAATAGTTTCCTTTATTGTTTCTTCTTTTTGGTTGAAAAATCCTTTTTTATAGGCTGAGGACATAAACATATTTTTCTATGTTTTCTAGCAAGGGTTTTAAAGTTGTTCTTCACATGGAGGTGTTTCATTTATTTGGCATTGATTTTTGCTTGTGATGTGCCATTGAAATCCAATTTCATTTTTTTTTCTCATATGGATTACCAGTTGTCCCAGCACATTTTCTTGAAAAGCAAATTCTTTTTGTCCTTCCCTCTCCCCTTGGCAGTATCTTCTTTTAGCAAATTAAATATGCACATATGCGTAGGTCATATGCACAGTTCATTTTTAAATTTACAGTCTGAGAATCTGTCTTCTGATCAGATGTTTGTCTGTTATACTAATTTTGATTACATACATTTCCATTCATCAATTTGATATTATTTCAAGCTTTCTGTTTTTTTTCTTGTGTCTGATTTCCAGTTGATGGAGTTTTCTCTGTTCTTCTTCACATTAATGGTTACTACTGCATTTTAAAATACACAGTTGACTTAAATTATAGTCAAGTACACATCCCTACCTTCTTCTCAAAAAAGAACCTTAGAATCATTTAATCCAGTAAACCCCTCTCATTTTGCATGCTTTTGTTGCCTAGTATTTCCTTTTTTTTAACCATCCAATTTATATCTTTTAATTGCTGTGTTTTTAGTCAGTGTTTATTTGGATTCAGCCACATACTTGTTTGGCTTTACCACTCTTCCCAAAGTATATAACTTAGATAAAGTTTCTTTAAGCTGGCTATGGTGGGAGTAAGCTTTCTCAAGCTTTGTCTAGTAACTTGTTTATTTTGCTTTTACTCATGACTGATTTCTGGATTTGGTTGACAGTTGTTTTTCTCCTGGAGGTTTTGGAGCACATACTCCCTTGTCTTCAGTTTTCTATTATTGTAATTAAACTGTCATCAATCACTTTTTGTTGGTAGTCTTTTACTTTCTCTGTTTGTTTTAAGATTATAAGATTTCTTCTTAAAGTCTTTCAGACTCACTGTGATCTATATAGATATGGAACTACTATATGTGACCAATTTGAGGCATGTATTTTTCTATATTTCAACAAATCTGAAATCTGAATATATGTTAGAATCTACATCAGTTCAGTTCACTTCAGTCTCTCAGTCATGTCCGACTCTGTGACCTCATGGACTATAGCATGCCAGGCCTCCCTGTCCATCACCAATTCCTGGAGTTTACTCAAACTCGTGTCCATTGAGTCAGTGATGCCATCCAGCCATCTAATCCTCTGTCATCCCCTTCTTCTTCTGCCTTCAATCTTTCCCAGCATCAGGGTTTTTTCCAATAAGTAAGTTCTTCACATCATGTCCAAAGTATTGGAGTTGCAGCTTCAGCATTAGTTCTTCCAATGAATATTCAGGACTGATTTCCTTTAAGATGGACTAGTTGGATCTCCATGAAGTCCAAGGGACTCTCAAGAGTCTTTTCCAACACCACAGTTCAAAAGCATCAATTCTTCTGAGCTCAGCTTTCTTCACAGTCCAACTCTCACATCCATACATGACTACTGGAAAAACCATAGCCTTGACTAGACGGACCTTTGTTGACAAAGTAATGTCTCAGCTTTTTCATATGCTGTCTATGTCATAACTTTTCTTCCAAGGAGCAAGTGTCTTAATTTCATGGGTACAATCACCATCTGCAGTGATTTTGGAGCCCCCCAAAACTAAGTCTGACACTGTTTCCTCTGTTTCCCCACCTATTTGCCATGAAGTGGTGGGACCAGATGCTATGATCTTAGTTTTCTGAATGTTGAGTTTTAAGCCAACTTTTTCACTTTTCTCTTTCACTTTCATCAAGAGGCTCTTTAGTTCTTCAATTTCTGCCATGAGGGTGGTGTCATCTGCATATGAGGTTATTGATATTTCTCCCAGCAATCTTAATTTCAGCTTGTGCTTCTTCCAGCCCAGCGTTTCTCATGATGTACTCTGCATATAATTTAAATAAGCAGGGTGACAATATGCAGCCTTGACATACTCCTTTCTCAATTTGGAACCAGTCTGTTGTTCCATGTCCAGTTCTAACTGTTGCTTCTTGACCTGCATACAGATTTCTCAGGAGGCAGGTCAGGTGGTCTGGTATTCCCTTCTGTTTAAGAATTTTCCACAGATTGCTGTGATCCACACAAAGGCTTTGGTGTAGTGAATAAAGCAGAAGTAGATGTTTTTCTGGAACTCTCTTGCTTTTTTGATGATCCAGTGGATGTTGGCAATTTGATCTCTGGTTCCTCTGCCTTTTCTAAATCCAACTTTTTTCACTCTTCTCTTTCCCCTTCATCAAGAGTCTCTTTAATTGCTCTTTGTTTTCTGTCATAAGGGTGGTGTCATCTGCATATCTGAGGTTATTGATATTTCTCCTGGCAATCTTGATTCCAGCTTGTGCTTTGTCTTGCCTGGCATTTCGCATGATGGACTGCGCATATAAGTTAAATAAGCAGGGTGACAATACACAGCGTTCATGTACTCCTTTCCCAGTTTGGAACCAGTCTAATTGTTCCATGTCCAGTTCTAACTGTTGCTTCTTGACCTGCATACAGGTTTCTCAGGAGGCAGGTCAGGTGGTCTGGTATTCCCATCTCTTGAAGAATTTTCCACAGTTCGATGTGATCCACACAGTCAAAAGCTTGAGCATAGTCAATGAAGTGGAAGTAGATGTTTGTCTAAATTCTCTTGCTTTTTCTATGATCCAGCAGATGTTGGCGATTTGATATCTGGTTCCTCTCCCTTTTCTAAATCCAGCTTATTTAGAAGTTTTTGGTTCACGTACTGTTGAAGCCTAGCTTGGAGAATATTGAGCATTACTTTGCTAGCGTGTGAAATGAATGCAATTGTGTGGTAGTTTGAACATTCTTTGGCATTGCCTTTCTTTCGGATTTGAATGGAAACTGACCTTTTCCAGTCCTGTGGCCACTGATGAGTTTTCCAAGTCTGCTGGCATATTGAGTGCAGTGCTTTCACAGCATCATCTTTTAGGATTTGAAATAGCTCACCTGGATTCCATCACCTCCACTAGCTTTGAGGAGGCCACCATTGGCTCCAGTATAGAGCTGCCAAGCAGGTGACCCACAAACTTGAGAACAATTATGCACAAAGAAGTTCTCACACTGTTGCAAAAGTTCTAGGGTCTACAACAGGTTTCCCAACCCGGGGATCTGGCCGAAGAACTGAGAACCCCCAGGGAATTTGACTTTGATAACTGTCTATGTTATTATCAGTTCAGTCGTTGTTATTACATATGTGGAGTTTAATTACTCTGCAAAATGTATTTTAAATTTTTATAGCGTAATTTGGAATTGAAATCAAACATTATTCCAAAAAACATGGAAATAGAATAGCAAAAACAAATTTAATATTAGTGAAATATGCTTTTCATTGGAGGAATGACTGTAACTCCACACGATTTTGCTAATTAACAGTCAAATAATTAAAAGCAAGTTAACTGCATTTGACAAAGCTGTGTTACATTCTCACTGTAGTTTTGCTTGCAGTTACTCAGTGACTAGTTGATAACTCATGGACAGTAGGTATCTATTGGCTATTCTGGTATATCCTTTTGTGAAGTATCTGGTCATATCTTTTGCCCATTTAAAAAAAACATATTATCTTTTTATCAGTGAGTATGGTAGATCTTCATTCTAGATTCAGCCGTTTATTTCATTTATGTATTGAATGCATTTTCTGCATGGCTTCCTTTTTTGCTTTCTTAACAATAGTTTCAACTTGTAGAAACTTTAAGTCTTAGTGACATACAGTTTATCAATTTGTTTTCTTTTTATCATTAGTGTCTTTTTTTGTCTTGTCTGGGAAGTCTTTGCTTATCCAGATATCATAAATATGTTCTCCTCTGTTATCTTCCAGAAGGCTTATACTTTTACCTTTCATTTTAGGTCTGTGATCCACCTTTAATTAAGTTTTGTGTATGGTGTGAGAAGGTAGCCCACTCAGGTATTCTTGCTTGGACCATGGACAGAGGAGCCTGGTGGGTTATAGTCCATGGGGTCACAGAGAGTCGGATGCAACTGAGTGACTACACACTCACACACACACTCACACACACACACACACTCTCTCTCTCTCTCACACACACACACACACGGTGTGAGATGTAGGGGTCATGATTCATTTTTCCCAAATAGAAATGTCTGTTTTCTCCATCACCATTATTCAAATGGACTTGTTTTCCACCATTTAATTAAACTGCTTTCTTTTTCAAAATTGAGTTATAGTCAAATGAGTCTTTCTCTGAATCTTCTATTCTGTTCCATCTATTTGTCTACCATTATGCCAAGACTATACTGTCTAATTATTCTAGCTTTATACATGGAGATATTTGGGGAGATCATTAATTTAAAAATTTTATTTTGCCTAATTTTTATGTGTAAACAAATGATATTTGGTTTTAAAAAATATGGTTAAGTAAATTAAAAGAACTCTTTTGGTAATAATGAAATAAAAATTCAAAGTGATATTTTATTGGTTAATCATAAGTTTATTTTCACCAGGTGTTACATAAAATAATCATCAGATGATATCTTAGATTTGATTAAATATGATAATTTATTAACATACCCAATATCTATGTTTTATGAATCTGTGGATTCATTTCTTCGACTAATTATGGGAGCAGGAATATTCTGAGGCTTTATATTTCAAGTATTGATCTCTTCCACTTTATGCTTCTTCAGCACCTTCTAGACATGGTATGGGCCTTCTTGTTCTGTTCTTTGTTTCTTAAAATTTCCATCATTCTTACTTTTCTCTGCTACATTTGTGCATGATTTTTATTTCTTTAATGTTTTTTCCAGTTCACTAACCTTGTCTTTAGTTTTGTCTAATCTAATTTTCAGTCCAGCCATTGAATTTTTAATCAGTTTAGTTCAATCGCTCAGTCATGTCTGACTCTTTGCGACCCCATGAATCGTAGCACGCCAGGCCTCCCTGTCCATCACCCGCTCCTGGATGTCCAGCGTTTCTCATGATGTACTCTGCATATAAGTTAAATAAGCAGGGTGACAATATACATCCTTGACGTACTCTTTTCCTATAACTTTTTTTCTAGAAGTTCTGCATGGATTTTTAAAAAATAAATACCCAAATATCTTTGTAACATTTTTTTTCTCATGTTTTGATTCATTTATTTATCTAATAATTTTAAACATAGCTATTCCATAGTCTTTATCAAGTTATTATATTTTCTTAGTTTTTTTATAATTCTGCATTGCCTAAAATTTATGATTACTCTTGCTTGGTGGCTCAGACAGTAAAGCGTCTGTCTACAATGCGGGAGACCTGGGTTCAATCCCTAGGTCAGGAAGATCTCCTGGAGAAGGAAATGGCAATCCACTCCAGTACTATTGCCTGGAAAATCCCATGGACAGAGCCAGGTGGGCTACAGTCCATGGGGTCGCAAAGAGTCGGACACTACTGAGCAACTTCACTTTCACTTTCACTTGCTTATAGCAGTTTTTTTATTAATGATCTGCAATTGTCAAAATGCTGTAAGGGCTTCCCAGGTAGTGCTAGTGGTAAAGAACCACCTGCCAATACAGGAGATGCAAGAGACACTGGTTTGATCCCTGGATTCGAATGATCACCTGGAGTAGGGCATGACAACGCATTCCAATATTGTTGCCTGGAAAATCCCATGGACTGAGGAGCCTGGCAGTCTACAGTCCATGGGGCTGCAACGACTAAGGCACAACTGAGCAACGGAGTGACTGAGCATGCACGTGCATGTGTGCATGCACGTCTGTGCACACGTGCACACACACACGCTGTAAAGTCTGATTTGAGTTTATGTCTTTCTAGTGAGTTTTTCCTGTAGTGGTAAGGGTAAGAATGGCAGGGACCATTTTTTATGAGGAGTCTTGGGTTTCCCTGGTGCCTCAAATGGTAAAAAATTTGCCTGCAGTGCAAGAGAGCTGGATTCGATCCCTTGTCTGGAAGATCTCCAGAGAAGTTAATGGCTACCCATTCCAGTATTCGTGCCTGGAGAATTCCATGGACAGAGGACCCTGGTGGGCTACAGTCCATGGGGTCACAAAGAATCAGACACAACTGAGTGACTAACTCTTTTTTGTTAGATCATGCATGTGATGTAAATTTGAACTAGNGGATTCGATCCCTTGTCTGGAAGATCTCCAGAGAAGTTAATGGCTACCCATTCCAGTATTCGTGCCTGGAGAATTCCATGGACAGAGGACCCTGGTGGGCTACAGTCCATGGGGTCACAAAGAATCAGACACAACTGAGTGACTAACTCTTTTTTGTTAGATCATGCATGTGATGTAAATTTGAACTAGAAATTCAAGTGTAGAAAGGCCTGTGATTGCAAAATTGAGGCTTTTTCTATTTCTCCTCATAGTGGTTATATCTAGCTCTTAGATTATAAAGACTGGAAATCTCTGTAGTCAGAGTGTCATTTCCTGCTTATTAGTCTGGTTTTCAGTTCCTTTTTATTTTCAGGGGATTACAACAGTGTATAGAAATAAATCAGACTGAAAGAGCAGCTTGCAGCTAGATTGACTGACAATTGCCAGGAAATATGTCATAAATAAATGTAAAAAGTAAATATGAATATTACTGCTTTTGGATAATAGAGGCAGGTAACAGACTTTTTTTCATGGTATATAAAAATATGATTTGTTGATATGATGCCTTACACATATTATTCCTTATGTAATATGTGTCTGTATTACGGTGATGGCTATAGTAAGTAATTTTAGAATTTATAAACCTTTTTATAAAAAGGAACACTTTTTTCTTTGTTTTTTTCAAGCTTATTCAGTGCTTTGTTTTAGTTCTCAAAATGAAGATAATTACCCCTACATATTTTAACACTGATTTTTTGTGTAACAGAATAGGTAACAAAATGAGAGCTGTTGTGATTTTATTACAGTCATCCTTGTTCTCCTTGCTGTATGCCAAAGCGTCTGTCTCCTCACCCTCCTTCCTTATTCCCCTGCAGGAGACTGCTCTAAAAATAGCTCCAGTGATAGATGTTCTACACAGGGTCAAATTGCTGAATCATTTAGTTCTTTTGTGAAGTTTAGGAATATGGAAAACAGCATCTGAGCTGGGTAGGACAAACATGCTTCTAAATTGGCAGGTCATTATTCTCTTGAAAAATAAAGAATTGTATTCTTCTCAATAACCATATAGTAAATAATTTTTGATGTCTATTTTTAAAGAATATATTTTAAAAATCTGTAAAATGGTTTTGTGTCTTAACTTCAAAACATATTTTGAATGTGATTCCCAGAAGTGTGTTTTGTTAAATATAATAAATTTGATATTAAGAGGTTAACAGATAAATTGTAAATATTCTCCTATATGTAAATATTTCATCTTCTTTTTCTTATCTTAGGTATGTTATTGCCTCTTTGGAATAGTTTCAGTGCCTGTGAAATAGTTACCTCCAGAAAAGAATTTCTGGGAGAATTTGATACTTGACAGTGAAATAAATATGCTGACTTTTTCTCAACATTATAAGAATTTAGCTTTCTTAAATTATCTGTAACCCCTTATTTTAGCTTTCCCCATTATTCCAAAATAATTATATGCAGATTGTTGAGTGCTGGCTTCCCCAGTGTAACACCAGAGCAACCTGCTGATAAAGAAAAGTTGAGATTATTACTTCCTGACAGGAAGAGCACATTTTCTTGACACAGTCTTAGTCATATTTTAAGGACCAAGTCACAATATGTATTTTTGAGATTTCTTGGGGGTCTTGTTTAAGGTGGGTCTTTCAGTGCACTGGCTTCAGATTGATGAATTTATGACATAATAGGTTACCCCTTGGTGGCTCAGATGGTAAAGAATCTGCATGCAGTGCAGGAGACCCAGGTTCAATCCCTGGGTCGGGAAGATTCCCTGGTGAAGGAAATGGCAACCCACTCCAGCATTCTTGCCTAGAAAATTCTGTGGACAGAGAAGCCTGGTGGGCTGCAGTCCGTGGGGTTGCTAAGAATCGGACACAACTGAGCAACTAACAGATTTCAGATTTTCAGGTTAGGATTGTCTGGCAGAATAAGACGAGCTTTTCAAAGTGAATGTTGGACCATGATACTAAACTTTCGTTTTCTCTGGCATTAACTACTGTCTCACTTCTCCATTAACTGCAGACTCCCCAACAGAACTCTAAAATTCTTCTCTATATGGGCAAAGCTCTCAAGTAATCTGTCCGTTTCATTTTCTGTCTTCGAAGATACCCTTTCTAGCCCTTTGTCCTCTATCTCTAATGTAGATTGGTTGCCCTTAGGCCTGCTATGGAGGTGACATCCTTGAGTTGCTCTTGTCTCTCTCCAATAGTGAATCGACTTCCTGGATCTCATGTATCTACATCTTTGGTTCACTCTCATAATAGAGCAACCATCTTCTGGTAACTTTCGGCAGTCTTTTTTTTCCCTCTGTAAATAATGCATGCATAGATAATTGATATAAATAGAATATTTCTTTTTGTCTATTGTAATGCTAGAAATTCATTACAGAGTGAGTATATCTTAGAGTTGCTAGAAAAATTAAAGTTATAATTTTCTTATAGGAATGAAGTTTGGAACAATAACAATGATTGTGGGTAATTATTTTGCTTTTTAAAGTTCTGGAAAGGCTATCTCCTAAAATGATTTTGGGGTATATGTTGTTGAATTCTGAGTTTTAATTTTTCAACTTGTGAATACTTTTTATACCTCTATCAGATGAGAGGTAATAATTTTGAAAATTTGATAAAAAACTACTGGTAAAATTTTGCTTCTTAAATGAAAATAAATATAAAACATTACAATCAAATAAACTTAAAAAACCCTTTTCTCACAATTTATAGCCTGATGTAATTTGAGTTTATATTTTAATAATAAAAAGACTGTCTTGAAATGTGTGTCTGTGTGTCTGTAGTCTTTGATGGTGGTAGGCTGGGGCCCCAAAAGAAGACTATTTCTTCAAAAATTGATGGCACTAGTTTATTTCCCTTCCAAAAACCAATTGCAACTAAATGAAGCAAGCAATCTCCAATTTTTATTGTCCTCATAATAAAACAAAATATGAAGTTCAGAACTGGATCACTTGCTCTTTCTCCTCTTATCTCCTCTGGGTTCAAAATGCTTGCATCTCATAATAGCCAGCATTCTCTTAAATCTGCAGTTAGGCTAAACGCATTCAAGCCTCAGTGCAATCTTGTAGTAGTTTTAGTCTTTTTCTGGAAAATTGGTTTCGTGTGCCCACCATAGCCATTCCGCTTCCTGTCGTAATGCCTCTTTCCTTGGGCATACAGAGAATCCTTGCCCTTTTTGTACTGTCACTTTGTGGGATTTGTACTTGCCTACTTCTTAGAGAAGCCCAGTGGGTTTTAGGAACGTTCTCCATGTTTGTGAGAGTGATCACACAGAAAAAAGCAAATGTACTTTTTTTTTTTAAGATGCCTTGATTCAAAGGAGATTCAGGCTACTGCTTCTCAGTTTTCTCCCAGTTAGATGTCAGCAAACAGTGCTTATGCCCAGAAATATCTCCCTTAGATTCCAGGAAGAATTTAAGAGAAGAGATTCCTCAGACAGGCTTTCAATCTGACTGTAACTCTAAACTTCGAGAGACCAGATAGGAAGCAAGCTATCCTTTCCTTTTGGAAATTACAGCCCTGGAAACTGTATGGGAAAATGTCTTCAGCCAGATTCATTGCTCCTATGTCCTCTAAAAAAATCAATGAGACGTGGCTCTGCCACAGTTCTATCACTTTTATATTTTCTTTGTATAGCAAGTTTTTAAAAATAAATAAATGACTTTTCGGAAAAGCTGAACTTGTCTGTAATTTTGATGCATTGCCTACATTTTTATTCGGTCTTGGAAATGGTAGTTTTAAAAGGGAGGAAGGAAAGGGGGGAGGAAGAAAGATGATGACTTATGGAAAGAGGAAGAAGTTTTGATTGGGTTTAAATATTGGTCACAATTTATGTAAAATGTACATTTTTATATTGGGCTTCCCAGGTGGCTCAGAGGTTAAAGCATCTGCCCGCAATGCGGGAGGCCTGTAACTAGAAATTATTGTAAATAATAAAAGTGAAAAATATTTAATATTAGAAGTACCAGTGTGTGTGTAGTATTGTAAAGAGCAGAGCACTGAAGTCAGGATAACTGGAATCTTGTCCTGTTGTGGCTTCTGTGTGTTTGACAGTATGTTTCCTGGTCACCTTTCCACCCCTCTCCCATGCTGCCCCTGCCATGACCTCCACCGTTTTACTTTTTCTCATGTGAACAATGAGATTATGGACTAGGTAATTACTAAGCTTCCCCTTAAGATTCTGGTATCCCAGAATATGTCAGACTTTTCAGGAGGTTTGTGTCTTTTAATAAAATTAGTAAAAAATCATTTGGGCCAAAGCATTTCGATATTTGCTGATGGTAACTGTATTTAAACAGCAGTGTTTTGCTCAGGAGTGCCGCACCTAAACAGAGCAGCATAGATTTCCAATCGTAAGAACCTTGGATTCTTGCTTAGATTGGAAACTGCCCTTCCAGTACCCTTCATTGACAGTGACGGTGATCTACTTTGAGCACTATGGGGGCATTGTCAGTGTATTGATTCATCTGCAACTGAGTGGTGCATTTCTGTGGCTTTGAGAATAGTGAGGTGAGTGGCTCTGAAATTCTCAGTACTGTTTGGAAAGCTGATTGCATAAATTTAAATTTTAAAGTGTTTGAACAGATTCTTTTCCAAGTGATTTTTAACAAATGTTTGATCATACTGTGTTTGTGCTACAGTTGAAAGGCTGAAGTAGCATTTTGGCTGCTTTCCCAAAAGCATGCTTGAAGAGGCTAGCAGCAGCAGCAGCATCTCCCTCTGTTCTCCTCAGTGCTTTTTACCTTGCGAGTGGTGCAGCTTGTTCTGCGGATGTACTAAAACCCTCCCATTTAATCTGCAGTGGAGAAGAATGGAGCTCAGTGCCTAGTAGCATTCAGTGGTCTAGCAAGGTTGCAGTAACTAGCAATGACTATGTATTTCAACAGCTGAATAAGAAGGCATTTTATAATATATATATATATTTTTCCTTTCAGCTGATAGATTTTTGCTTTCTGTTTCCTTCTAGAGAGATGTGGATAATTTGCCCTGCCTCCAACGTCTGTTTCTCAGCTTCAACAATATATCTACGTAAGTGGAAACTCCCAACTTGTCATGCATTAATAATTTGATTGTGTGGGTTCTAATGCTTGAAATTAAGATTGTAGATAATTTGGAGTATTTCTAATGACATGTAAGATATTCATCTGGAAAATGATAGGGCCATCTGTGACAAAGTTCTCTGTGGAAAAACAAAGCTCTTGTGTTTCTTAGCGCTTCTGATACTAAAATGATGACTGGTTTAGTATAGTATGTGCTCTCTATAGTTATAGAGTTGCTCCTTTGTAAAACATGTACGTGGAAATGTCAACATATATTCTGCTGTCCTTTGTTTGACACTTACTGCACTAATCAGTTGAATTAGAATTTCTTTCATAAATTATCATCTACAATCTGTGTAGCTACTGAGCAATTTTGATATAGCAGGTTATACTTGTCACTAAGCCACTTGCTAATTAGGCCGTAACTTCTAGCTTGGTATCCCTACTTGGAGAACTAATGCAGCTAAACACTGTATATTAGAATATATAAATGTATAAATGTTGTTTTGTAAAGATTTGAAGCATATCATCCTTTCTGTTGTGATGATGTCTCATTCAGTGTCAGTGTGGAAGATTTCAGAACTGAAGCTGAGACAGGCAGTCAGACTTTTCAGGGCAGAATGAGTAGCCACCCTTCCCTGACTCCCTCCTTCTTCTCTTCTCCCTTGCCCCTCAGTTCTTTAGTTTCACTTCAAGACTGTTCTCTGAATGTACTTTTATAGAAGGATAAGAACTAAATATAAAAGAGTTGAGAACATATCTCTTCCTGAGTTCTAGGTTTGTGCTTCTGATTATTAAAAACCGGTTGAGCTTTTGCACAATTTCTTTTTCTACCTTTTTCCTGTGTTAGCCCCCATCCCTGTACTATATCTCTAAAAGGTAGTGGTTAAGTCTAGATGGTGAATTTTGCATATAGGCATTATTTCAAAGAAAACACCCTTAATTGTTTTCTTTTTTTCTTTGTGTGGAAATACAAAGTTTTCTGAAATACTTTTAATGTTCTCTTCAGTTTATGTTGAATCCTGTTCCAGCTGCCTTCCCATCTTGTTGGAAGAGTAGAATTTATTTTTAATGGCAATGGAAGGAACACTCAATTTTCTTTAAGGAGTTTCTACCTAGAGACCATTAACAATTGTTTTGAGAAGATAGTGTCTCGTTTTTAAAATGTGTTGTTTCTCATGTCTTACAATATTAGCTGCTGAAGGTGCGGCAGACCCTTAGATTCCCCCAACCTGTGGTGGAACTTATTACTTTTGCTCCTGTCTTGTTTATGGGGAGTAATTTAAAAAGAGATATAAATTTGGGTGTATGGGGGTTATGACGTGCCCACTTCCTCAGGATACCTCAACTTCTAAACTCCTAGCTCTATAGGGAGTTGATCTTAAGTGTCTGTATTTAGGGAATTTTCTTCCCAACCTGAAAAGAAGTTTTATCTACTCAACGAAATAAATATGTGATTAATGGGATTAATACCTATGACTTTATATTAAAAGTGGGATTTATTGAGACATTGAGATAGAAGGAAGGGTTTTCGTATTCTTACTGATTGCTTTTTTTGTGTTTCTGCAAAGGCTTAGCTCTTTACTTTTCTCTAATATTTCCAGATGACCTGCTTTTGAGGTTAAGTACATTTTCTATTTTCTGCTTTGTTCCTGCTGATGCATGTAATCCAAGAGATGGTATAGAGAATATATTGGTTCTTGGGCAGGGGACAGGAGGAATTGGAAAGTGCAAGCCCTTTTCACATTTCCCTGAGTTTTATTCAAGACACAAATATTTCAGTTGACTGGGATAGTAGATGATCTGTAGTGTTAATTGTGGTGTCCTTTCATATCCTTCTATAGTCCTGGCGTGACAGAGTTACATGATTTTCAATTCAGTGGTCGAGGAGTAACATACAGAAAGAGTAGAAATAGCAGTATAAAGGTGAAAGTACCTTTTAGGACTTTCTCTGGATAACTTTCAAATATCATCCAGCAAGTGAAATATCCAACAGTGTATCCATTTTGGGGAGACAAAAATGTATTGACTGTTAAAGTAGTAAGGCTTCCTAGATTTTGACCAAGTTGTTGGATTCTTAGAGGCCCATTTGCATAAACTATTACCTGGTGGAAATTCAGAAAGTTCCAGAATGTGATAGCACCCTAACTGAATTCAGAGAGCTCCAACTTGGGGTAAATAGGTACCTATATTTAATGATGGGTTAACCATGGCCTTGGTAAACAGGACCATTTTTGTATGCTTTCCTGTAGATATTAGAACAGGCATTTAGTTCTTCTAGTAGGCATAAAAGATACATTAAGAGAATGAATGACATATCCACGTCTGTGTATCTGAATAGAAGTGATGCCTCTGGTTAAAATATCCCTCAGAGCATGAGGAAGACAGAAACACAAATAGGTAATTATAATACAGTGAGTTAAACTTAGTTGTGGTCAAATGCAGATATACTAGAAAATGTAAATCAGTGTAGAGAAGGGAAGTTAAGGAAAACTTCCCAGAGGGAGATGGTCCCTGGGCTGAGCTCTAAGTGGAGTAGACCTCAGTAGAGTGAACAGTCCTTGGACATTCCAGGTAAGGGTACAACCTAGGTGAAGTAGATGCAGAAGGCTCAGAGTGGACTCACTAGGCCCACCCTTGGGAACCTGCAGTGAGATGCTTGCCCCCCTCTCCTCCTAACTAGCTCCAGGTCTTCCTCCCGCCCACGGAACGCTGGAGGGACCTGCCAAAGTACACTTTGTAATGCTCACCTTGAAGGAAATATTCTGTGGCTAATCAAGAGAATCAGTTGTATCTAGTTCATTCTTCAGGCGTGTTCATTCCATTATTCAGCTCTTCTGAGGTGCTATTGTCTGCTCGATTTGTTTTCTTTGTCTTGGCTCTCATGATCTTAATTTCCAAGTAGTCTGCATTTTTTGTAATGGCTTATTCTTTTTTAAAAATTATTTATTTATTTGGCTGTGTTAGGTCTTAGTTGTGGCACATGAGATCTTCGTTGCCACATGCAGAATTTTTTTAGTTGCAGGATGTGGGATCTACTTCCTCATCAGGGGTCAAACCTTGGTCCCCTGCACTGGGAGCACAGAGTCTTAGCCATTGGACCACCAGGGAAGTCCCTCTAATGGCTTATTCTTATTTTATGAATGAGATAAAGTCTTTTTTTTAATTTCTAGAATTTATTTTTCTCCATTACCTACACTTGTTCTTTAAATTAAACAAAAATACTTTCTTTCATCCATTCATTTCTTCTATGATTTTTTGTTCTTGTTTATATATGAGGATCTACATGAATTTGTTTCCTTAGCATGATTTAGAAATGTCGCTGTGAATGCAAGTTATAAGATCTCTGTCTGTGGAGGATGTAGGAGGGAGGAGGAAGGCTGTCCAACCAGTTGGACTTTCCTTTATGATGTTCACAAGAAACTCACCTTCTGGGAATAGGGGCTCCTTTTACATCTTGGGCCAGATGCACTTACCCAAAGCACAGCCCTTCTTCCCTCACCATTTTCAACCTGAGGACAATTCAGGAGTCAGCCTTTTTGAGAGTAGGAGGCTAGCAAATTGCTACCAAACCCTCCAGTAGTTAGGACAGCTGACCCACATCTGCTGGCCACACTTTCTCCCTCTGATTCTGGGGAGTATTCTGAAGTTCTGCCAGTAACATTTACTTAACTCTTCATACTCTTCATTTCAGGCTCTAGCAATTTAGGGTTTTACTAATTCCATCTGCTTTATATCTTCCAGAAATTCCTTAGTGCTCTGGTCTGCTGATGGAACTTTTTCTGGTTTTCTAGTATTGCTAAGGATATTTTCCTACTTTTATATTCAGTCGTTTCAGAGAGGTTTTGAGAGAATAGAGAGAGGTCAGATCACACACCAAGCGGCCCTTGCCATAGCTGTCCTTACTTTGAGTGATTTGCCCCCAAAAGGCCACCCGTAAAAATATCCTTGGCAGCTTTAAAAACACATAGGCCTTAAGTTCACTGCTGGGTAACCTGCTCCAGTAAATCTGGAGTGGGGCCAAGGATCTGTCTTTTTTTAAGGCTTCTCAGAGAATTCTGATGTTCGGCTTGATGCTAGATCTGGGAACCATTGAGTTATGCCACCCCCAAATAAGAATATTTGTTAACTAGCAGATTACTATTTTATATAAAATTTCCCTTCACAAGAAAAAGCTTCTAGACAAAAGTATTTGTCAGGGATAAATATGTACTACCATCCAGAGGTAGTTTGTGATCTGTAGGCAAAACCCAGGGTGTTTCATCTCCTTTCCACTGAAGCTGTGCAGAGCTCTGCTCTTCATTACAAGGTTAAGGTATAACTGATTCTTTCCTGTCTCTTTCATTCTCCAGTGTAGAAAGTTTTAACAAGCTTTTTTCTTTAAAAAAAAAAAAGAAGACACATTTATAATTTGAGTGTTTTCCTTGCCTAAAAGGGAATGGTTACTACTGCTCCCAGAAATAAGGAGACGTTAGTATCCCTGGGAAAAGAGTCAAATACTAGTCAAGGTCAAGTGTCAACTCAGGACTCTTAGTCTCATGTATTATTTTTTTAACTGTGGTAAAATACTCATAAAAGTACCATCTTAACCATTTCAAAGCACGCAATGAAATGGTGTTAATAAATACAGTTACACCCTTCTGCAGTCAGTCTTCTGTTGCACAGAGCTCTTTTCATCTGGCAAAACTGAAATGTTATACCCATTAAACAACCGTTCTCCCTCCCCAAGGCCCTGGCAACCCCGTTCCACTTTCTGTCTCTGAATTTTTGACCACTCTAGCTATGTCATGTATGTGGAACCATGCAATATTTGTCTTTTTGTGATTGGCTCATGCCACTTTGTGCAATGTCCTCAAAGTTCATCCATGTTGTTGCTGTCCAGTCTCTTAAGTCGTGTCGCTCTTTGTGACCCCCATGGACTGTAGCACACCAGACTGCCCTGTACTTCACTATCACCTGGAGTTTGTTCAAATTCATGTCCATCGAGTCGGTGATGCCATCCAACCATCTCTTCTTCTCTTGTCCCCTTCTCTTCCTGCCTTCGATCTTTCCCAGATTCAGAGTCTTTTCCAGTGAGTCAGTTCTTTGCATCAGGTGGCCAAATTATTGCAGCTTCAGCTTTAGCATCAGTCCTTCCAATGAATATTCAGGTTTGATTTCCTTTTGGATTGACTGGTTTGATCTCCTTGCAGTCCAAGGGACTTTTGAGAGTCTTCTCCAGCACCACAATTCGAAAGCATCAATTCTTCAGTGCATAGCCTTCTTTATGGTCCAACTTTCACATCCATACATGACTACTGGAAAAACCGAAGCTTTGACTGTGTGGACTTTTGTCTCTAAAGTGATGTCTTTGCTTTTCAATATGCTATCTAGATTTGTCATAGCTTTCCTTCCAAGGAGCAAGCATCATTTAGTTTCATAGCTGCAAGTTCATCCATGTTGTAGCATGTGTAAGTTTCCTTCCTTTTTAAGAATGTATGCTTATGTATTATTCTTTAGCTGGCATGGAACTAACTAGGAGAGGCAAATGCCAGAATGAACCATGCCTACCTCTTCATCCACATTGTTTTCCCATAGAGCCCTATGAACTTGCCTTGTTCCACTGAACCTCCTTAAATATAATCATGCTCTCCCTTGCCCATTTAGTCTTTGCATTTACTGTGGCTTCTGGCAATAATATTTTTTTCTACCTCTCTTTGTCTGAATAACACCTGATGATCCTATAGATCTCAAGTTGAGATCCTAAAGATCTCAAGGGTTCTCAAACTTTAATATGCTTAAGGATCATCTGGAGAGCCTGCTAAAATGCACTGTGTGGGGATCCATCCTGCATGGATTCTAATTCAATAGTTTTAGATGGGGCTCAGGAATTTGTATCTTTAGCAAGTTGTGCAGCTGACTTAAAAATACTGCTGATCTGTATTTTCCAGACTTTGAGTCAAAACCCATACAAGGATCCTAGTCAATTTTAGTTCAAGACTGGAAACATAAAAGCAGAATATAAAATGTCAAGAGTTTCTCACACATTGTAAGGGTGAACATTGTCTCATGAGAAGTTTGCAGTTTTAGTATATATGGGTGTATCTATGTATACATTTGTATGTGTTTGTGTATGAATGTTATTTTGCTATAGCTATTTGGGAACAATTACAATGTAAATATATTTCTCACCATGAATTGGGTTTAAAAAATTTAGAAAACACTGTCTCAATTTTGGGAGCATGGAGTCTTAGCCACCGGACTACCAGGGAAGCCCCTGGATAATTCTTGTTATAATCATAGAGTTTCATTTTCCTTTGTGTTAGAGTAATTTATTCAATGTGTGTATGTGTGAGTTTTTCTAAAAGGAAGGATTCTTGAACTAAAATTAAACTAAGACACGGTGAGCAGGCTGTTTTGCACACCTAGTCTCATACTGGGTTCACACTTAACATAGTTGAGAGGCTGATAGCTATTCATGGCAGTAAATTAACATTTTAAAGTATTGATGTGTCAGAGGCCGTTTTGGTTTTGCTAATGTGAAGGTTCTAGAAGTTGTGGACATTTTTGGTACATATTGCTAAGGGGGAATTTTGGTCTTAAAATTACTCATGATTGTATGTTATATTGGGTGATTGTTTCTAGGTTGAGAAGCACAATTATGGTAAATTGAGATCAGTGTGTTTTATGATTTCTATTTTGTTTTGGTCTACAAATTCAAAGTATAAGTAGAGTAAATCCAAAATGCATTTAGAAATAAACTTAAAGTATATTAAGTAACTTCCCCTGGTACTATTCCTTATAACTTGTAGAAAATACTTCCGAAAAGTGTTTGAAGTATTTTGCAATAAAAATGTCAAATACAGTGAACATAAACATTTAAAACAAAGGTAAATGACTGTAACATTCCCTTCTTGTCTTCATCTTGTCTTGTTTTGTTTTAATTGAAGTACAGTTGATTTATAATGTTGTATTAGTTTTAGGTGTACAGCAAAGTGTTTTGGTTTTCATGAAAAGAGATGTACAAATTTGAAGCAAAAATGTTTACATATCTGTTTTATGTCCATTCCACCTCCCCACCCTACCCCCACCCCAACCCAAATTGCTATGTTGATCTCTTAACCCATGGTACCTCAGTATGTAACCAACCTTATTTGAAAATATGGTCTTTACAGAGGTAGTGAAGTTAAAAGGAAGACATTAAAGTGGCTCTAATCTAGTAAGACTGATATTCTTATAAAAAAGATGAAATTTGGAGGCAGGTATACAGGGACTTCCTATGGTAGCTCAGACAGTAAAGAATCCACTCACAATGCAGGAGACCCATGTTCTGTCCCTGGGTTGGGAAGATCCCCCAGAGAAGGGAATGGCTACTCAGTCCAGTATTCTTTCCTGGAGAATCCATGGACAGAGGAGCCTGGGCAGGCTACAGTCCATGTGGTTGCAAAGAGTCAGACATGACTGAGCAGACACACACACACACACACATACACACACACACACATACAGGGAAACTGCCTTGTGAATATAAGGACAGCTATCTACAAGCCAAGAAGAAAGGCCGAGAACAGAATCTGCCTCCACAGCCCTCAGAAAACAACACCACTACCATCACCTTGATTTCAGACTTCTAGCCTCCAGAACTGTGTGATAGTAAATTTCTGTTGTTTAAAAAAATAAAAATAAAGCAGAGGTAAGCAGATATTGAAAGGAATGAACAAACCAGTTAATTTTAGGGAAAAAGCAAGGTCAAAATTAATCATGCCAAAACCCCAAGTATATATTCCTAACTGCAGAACTTTCAAATTTGATCTTCTGGAGTAACTTTTGTTCATCCTTTATAATTAAATAGAAACCCCAAACAAGAAGAAATATTTTCTTTTTCTATTATCTATACCATACCTCCTTGAGTTCTGTAAAATCTATTTTGATGTATGCCCAGTTATAGCTTAATTATACTGTCAGTTATATCTGTCACATGGTAGACATGTAATTATTGTTCTTTTAATTAATGAAAAAAAGAAACCAAAGCTTAAAGCTGATGTTCTTTAATATTAATAGATAATTTTTAGTAGCCCTTTTCAGCATGTCATCTTGTTTGGTTGTCTAAGGAGCCAGTTCGCAGCTAATTCACCATGGCTGTCCCCTGGGATATGAAATAATAAAAAGTAACTAAAACAAGGAAGCCAAATTAAAATTATTTTATGGTAGAATTGGATCATTAGAAACAACTGTAACAGATATCTTCCAGACTAAAAGCTTTCCTCAGTGACTTAAGATTTTAGCAGTTACTTTTTGAATATTTGAATAGATTCAGTGTTGTTCTGAAGAAAAACTAAGACTGTTTCAGGCAGTTTCTGAATTATGTAACACAAAGATAAGATAGGGCTCTTATTTATAAATATATGTGTAATAGTCATTGTCAAGTCCTTGTCTGCTAATTCCAACATTCCAACAGCTGTGTCATCTCTGAGGCTTTTATGGTGATTTGTTTTTCCTTTTTGATACATATATTGAGTTTTGTTTTTTTTTTGCTTTCTCATGTCTGGCAATTTTTTATTACATTCCTGGCATTGTGAATATTACATTGTTGAGAATCTGTGTTTTGTTGTCTTAATTTGAAAGTTGTTGAATTTTGTTATAAAGGTAGTTAACGTGCATGAATCAAGGCAAATTGGAAGTGGTCAAACAGGAGATAGCAAGAGTGAACGTCAACATTCTAGGAATCAGCGAACTAAAATGGACTGGAATGGCTGAATTTAACTCAGATGACCATTTTATCTCCTACTGCGAGCAGGAATCCCTCAGAAGAAATGGAGTAGCCATCATGGTCAACAAAAGAGTCCAAAAGCAGTACTTGGATACAATCTAAAAAATGACAGAATGATCTCTGTTCATTTCCAAGGCAAACCATTCAATATCACAGTAATCCAAA
>SJYT01023426.1:7551-130070 GCA_006410635.1 Cephalophus harveyi | reverse complement strand
CAACAAAGGTCCATCTAGTCAAGGCTATGGTTTTTCCAGTCGTCGTATATGGATGTGAGAGTTGGACTGTGAAGAAAGCTGAGCACTGAAGAATTGATGCTTTTGAACTGTGGTGTTGGAGAAGACTCTTGAGAGTCCCTTGGACTGCAAGGAGATCCAACCAGTCCATCCTAAAGGAGATCAGTCCTGGGTGTTCATTAGAAGGACTGATGCTGAAGCTGAAACTCCAATACTTTGGCCACCTCATGCAAAGAGTTAACTCATTGGAAAAGACCCTGATGCTGGGAGGGATTGGGGGCAGGAAGAGTAGGGGGCGACAGAGGATGAGATGGCTGGATGGCATCACTGACTCGATGGACATGAGTTTGGGTGAACTCAGGGAGTTGGTGATGGACAGGGAGGCCTGGCGTGCTGCGATTCATGGGGTTGCAAAGAGTCGGACACAACTGAGTGACTGAACTGAACTACCCCTGTGGTCTTAGATTTTTAAGCTCGGAGTTATCCACACCGAGCCTCCAGCAATCTTTCAATTACAGTTCAGCTTTTCCTGCCTGACGTTGGTCCCCAGGGTCTTGACCTGTGAGTCTCACTCTGGTAAGTAGTGATTCCTGCACTTGCTTCTTGGTTTCTCCAGTCTCAAGGCAGCAGTTTGTTCTGTGTCCTCTTCCATCTTAGAGATCCAAGAAGAGTTGTTGGTTTTTTTCTGTTTGTTTGTTTTTAATAATCTGCCCAGCTTTTTACTTGTTAGGATGGAGTGACTGTTTCTAAGTTCCTTATGTAGGCACTCGGAAACCAGAAGTGATCCACATTTTCTCTTGTTTCACAGTACTCTTTCTCTTTTTTGGGGGGAAGGTGAGGTACTGTGCATCTTGTGAGTAGGAAATGGTAACCCACTCCAGTATTCTTGCCTGGGAAATCTCATGGACAGAGGAGCCTGTTGGGGTATAGTCCATCTGGTTTCAGAGTTGAATACCACTGAAGTGACTGAGCATGGGCATCTTATGGGATCTTTGTTCCCCAAGCTGGGTTAGATCCAGGCCCACGGCAGTGAAAGCCCCGAGTCTTAACTGCTGGACACTCAGGCACAATGTTCTTTTCCACATAAATTTGTAGAAGTGGGAATGCTGAGTCAAAATGCCTCAGTTGCCCCAACCCACCAAAATTTCTGTCCTTCTCCAGCCTAATTTTCATGCTCCATCATATACAATCATTCTTTTGCTAAAGCCTTGATTCCACTTCCCTGTTATCTTATCACATATGCTTTCAGAACCTCAGCCCTGGGTGACTCTACCATGCCTGCACCTGGGTAGATCATTCCTATAGAGAAAAAAAGCACATACCAGGGTCACCTGATTTTCTGAGATTCCTAATCGCCAGCATCAAGTAAGCCATCTGTTCTCATGCCCTGCTGCTTTGTCTGGTCAACATATTCTCCCCTTCTTTGCAGAGATGTTTCCAACTTTCTTTTTTCTCCCCAAACCTCTGACTTCACCCTCCCCACTCGCATCCTCATAGAGAATAGAGTGGCTATCCCACAATTGCCCCACCACATTCTCCACATTACAGATATACCCTTGTGAACACCTGGTCCTCTCCTACAGCACACACTTCCTACACCTGATAACAAGGAAGTGGTCTCTCCTCACAGGTGGGCTAGCCTTCCACCTGTGTTTAGAACCGCCTCCACTCTACCGCATCTGGAACCTTACGTTATGGACACAGCCTCTTTCATCTGAATATTCAAGTCTCCTTTAAAAAAAATGTATTTTATTTATGTGTCTGTGCACCCTGCTTATTTAACTTCTATGCAGAGTATATCATGAGAAACGCTGGGCTGGAAGAAGCACAAGCTGGAATCAAGATTGCCGGGAGAAATATCAATAACCTCAGATATGCAGATGATACCACCCTTATGGCAGAAAGTGAAGAGGAGCTAAAAAGCCTCTTGATGAAAGTGAAAGAGGAGAGTGAAAAAGTTGGCTTAAAGCTCAACATTCAGAAAATGAAGATCTTGGCATCTGGTCCCATCACTTCATGGGAAATAGATGGGTAAACAATGGAAACGGTATCAGACTTTATTTTGGGGGGCTCCAAAATCACTGCAGATGGTGATTGCAGCCATGAAATTAAAAGACGCCTACTCTTTGGAAGAAAAGTTATGACCAACCTGGATAGCATATTCAAAACAGAGACATTACTTTGCCAACTAAGGTCCGTCTAGTCAAGGCTATGGTTTTTCCTGTGGTCATGTATGGATGTGAGAGTTGGACTGTGAAGAAGGCTGAGTGCTGAAGAATTGATGCTTTTGAACTGTGGTGTTGGAGGACTCTTGAGAGTCCCTTGTACTGCAAGGAGATCCAACCAGTCCATTCTGAAGGAGATCAGCCCTGGGATTCTTTGGAAGGAATGATTCTAAAGCTGAAACTCCAGTACTTTAGCCACCTCATGCAAAGAGTTGACTCATTGGAAAAGACTCTGATGCTGGGAGGGATTGAGGGCAGGAGGAGAAGGGGATGACAGAGGATGAGATGGCTGGATGGCATCACTGACTCGATGGACGTAAGTCTGAGTGAACTCCGGGAGTTGGTGATGGACAGGGAAGCCTGGCGTGCTGCGATTCATGGGGTCGCAAAGAGTCAGACACGACTGAGCGACTGAACTGAACTAAACTGATGGGTCTCCATTGCAGCATATGAGATCTTTAGTTGTGACATGCAGGATCTAGTTTTCTGACAGGGATCAAACCCAATCCATTGAAAAGCTTACCCATGGACTCGTCCTATTTCATTTGAATATTCAAGTCTTCTTTTTAAAAAATATTTGTTTGGCTGTGCTGGGTCTTAGTAGCAGCGTGTAGGATCTTCAGTCTTCATTGCGGCCTGTAGGATCTAGTTCCCTCACCAGGAATTGAACCTGGACTCCCCTGCATTCAGAGTATGAAGTCTTAAGTCACTGACCACCAGGGAAGTCACTCAAGTCTCCTCACATGGGTGTTTCTTTCCCCTCAGTTGTAAAACATACTCAGATTGCTTCCATCTTAAAGAAGCAAAACAAAGGCCAGCTGTCCTTGACTTACCTTCCTTGGGTCACCACCTTCCCCAAGTTTGCTTCTCTCCTTCTCAGGGAAACTGCTTGTAAGAATTACCTACTGTCCCAGTTACTGTGGCTACATAACAAATGACCCCAAACTTAGTGACATGGATTATTCTCATGGTTTCTTTGGGTCAGGAATTCAGACCGAGCACAGTGGGGCTAGCTTGTTTCTGCTCCAGTGTCTGAGCTTTGGCCGGTGGTCTCTGGAACAGGGGCTGGGGACCCAAGTGATCTCTTCATGAACGACTTCAGGCTTCTTCCCAGTAGGGCAGCTGGGTTCTGAGGATGAGCGTACTAAAGAGAACCAGAGGTTGTTAAATGCATAAACACAGAAAATCAAATGGTGGTTGCCAGGAGCTAGAGAGCCGGGACAGTGCGGGGTTAGTGTTTAATGGGGACCAAGTTTTAGTTTTACAAATTGAAAACAGCTCTGGAGATGGGTGCCCCATAATGTGAAAGGAGAGACATGCAAAGGGGCCCAAGGACCCCTCATGCAGCAAGGCTGTAGTACCTTTTCCAGCTTCTCCACGTCACAGAAGGGACCTTCGATCACACCATGTCCCTGTCACTTCAGTTCATCAGAAGAGGCCAGACTTACACCCTAACAATCAATTTAATCAATTCTCAGATGCATTTTTTTTTTTTTTACATTTTATCTGAAATCAGAACTATTCAGTCTGGGGCATAGTATAGCTGAATATCAGTGCTTTTTCTTCTTTCTTAGTGTTATCTGAAATAATGGTAAAGCTTCCAGTAGGTGGCACCTTAGATGATGTAAAATCCAGTCTTCCGCCACGTGTCTCCTCAACCCAGCCTGTCGCCAGAGCTCTGGACCTAGTCATCTGATTGTCTGCTTGGCATCCCTGCTGGGATGTCTCAAAGGCAATGAGCTCGATGTGTCTGTGGTCTCCTCTCCCCCTCCCTCCCCACCTCCCACCAAAGCTGAATCTTTGTCCAGCTCCCTGTCCCAAGACTGCACCACTCCCCACCAGTAACAGGTGCCAGAAGCCTAAAAAGTGACCCCTGATCCCTTGCTCTCTCCAACCCCATATAGCATCCATGATTGTGTTTGTTTCTTCTCCTCACTTTTCCCTGTTTTTCCAATGTAAACTGCCATCACGTCTGTTTTGAATTACGACAGTACTCTCCCAACCCTTCCCTCTTCTTACTTTCTAATGTCATACCATTCAACCCCTTGAAGCCAGAAGGATCTTCTAAAAACCCGAATTTATTCTCTTTGTCATTCTCTTTACCAAGAATCCTTTAGGGGGGCCTCCTGTTGCTCTTAGAATAATGTCCCTAATTCTAACCTGGCTCTCAAAAGCTCTGAATGATCCACCCCTTGAGCATCCGAGGGACCCGAAGCAAGAGTACAAACAGAGGTACCTGGGTCTGCACCTTCTTCCATCCTTGTCTAGGTCCCACCCTGAAGGGACTGGACATGCATGTGTCAACACCCCAGCCCACACCGCCAAGCTCTGTCCACCCACTTGGTCACTCCTCGGGCTCAGAGTGTACACACCAGGACTCCATCTGCTTTTGGAGGGTGGCCCTGAGGGAGAAGTCTGAGCACATTCATATTTCTGCCCAGAGTTGGCAATTTTTTTAAACTTTTATCTTTTTTCCTGTCTTTCAGACAGGTATTGCACTTGCACTGTCACTTTCTGATTTAATTCATGTCATTTTCTCAGCTTTCCATGCAGGTGTCCACCTTGTCTGAATCTCTTAAGCATTCTTTGGCACATATGGGGTCCCATTACTTTGACGTGTGTGTTACAGATGTTTTCCTCTCAGTTTGTCAATAGTCTCTTGATCTTGCCTATGGAGAGTCTGATTGTTTGGTGTGTGTTTGTACTACGGAAGTTTAGAAGGCATCAGTCTTTGTCATCATAGTGTCTGATTTTAGTGTCTTGGTTGGAAGGGCATTTGCTGAGCCCCTAATTCTTTCAGTCACCAGTATTGTATTCTCACTCTCCTGTGGTTTCTTCCCATTCGCCTCGGTCCTTGTCCATATGGAATGATGCATATTGATGTAAGGAATGAGGTAGAAATCTGGCCTGGATCTGGTACTTCTGGGTTCTGCTTGTCCAACATGTCTTCTCTCTCCTTCTGGCAAGAACTCTCTCCTTCTTTTCTGTGGGGCACTTTCTCATTGTGTCTGAAGTGGCTTATCCATCATCTATCCTTGACCCCATGTCTGACCAATCAGGCAACTCCATCCCTCTGGCCACAGTGATTGGTTTAGAAAAGGGTGTGTCTTGTAGGTTGGACCAATCAGAATTCCTCCCTATGATGTTTTTCTACCACAGAGATAAGAAAAAACCACTTTCTTTATGCTACTGTTGTTAAGGTCCTATGTGTGTCTGGCTGTTGGAGACAGCCTACCTTGGAGAGAGCTTATCAGAGAGATGGAATCAAAGATGGGGACCTGAAGATATTACTGGAACACCTGGATCTAGATATCCTATCCATTGGCCTTTTGAGTTACTTGAACCAGTACATTCCTTTTTTAAAACTTAGTTTCAGTTGAGTTTCTGTCATTTGCAATCAAAAGAATCCTGATGGATGTATGGCCTTATTTTTTATATCAAATGCCAATCAAGGGATCATCTGTTGCTTTGTCTGCCCAAAAGAAGAGCATCCCTCCCTTCCTCTCCCCCTCAACCCTCCCCTTTATTCTGGGAAAATTTTTTTCTTCTGTTCAGCTTTGTGGTTTAAATAGAAGTTGTCACTGTATAAGTCTCACTTTCTCAGCCAACTTCAATTGACTCAGGTATGGCTTCTGATTCAAGCCTGCTCTATCTTCCTTTCTTTAATTTTTTTCCCCCAAAGTTTTGGGAGATGATATGTGAGCCATTAAAATAATATGTAACTTTCTGGGGGGACAGAAGTAAATTCATATTGTTTAAATCCAAATGATATTGAAGGCCATACAGTAAAAAATTTCTACCAGGAACTCTTGAAAATCAACAATAGAACTGTAGTATTCATGGGGTCGCAAAGAGTCGGACACGACTGAGCAACTGAACTGAACTGAACTGAACCCTAATGGGGAAAAAAAAAGTAAGAAAAATGTATGAACAAGCACTTTATAGAAGAAAGCATCTAAAAGGCTGATAAGTATATGAAAAGATGCTTTAACTTATTAGAAACCAGAGACTACGTTAAGAACAATAGTAGCTATCACTTTATCCCTATTTGACTGGCAAAATTTTGAAAGGTGGTTATTTCCACCACATTGGAGGGATGTGGGGATAGATGCACTTTTGTGCCTGCTTGTAGTTCAGACTGCGACAGCCATCTAGAGAATCACCTGGTACTCCTGAGGGAAAAGAAATATGTGCTCTGCTCCCCAGCAATCCCACACCTGGGTGTATGTCTAAAACAGTGGCCATGGACCTGTATGGAACAAATGCAAGTATGTTTATCATGCCATTGTTTGGGGGAACAGGGAGTTGAAGGCAGCTTGAGTGTCCCTGGTGGTCATTAGGACTGTCCACAAATATTCCAGCTTTCTCTTTCCATGATCACGTGGTGGGCCTGAACTTCCCTGCTATGTAAGGTAGGTGGGACGATGTGAAATACAAGTAAAAGGCCATGAGAATGTGGGCAGAGTGGATGTGTGTCGCCTGCAAATGGAAGTCAAAGGTCGGTGTTTTTATCTACAGTGGACATGCAACATCTATGAGAAATAAGCCTTTGCGGTTTTAAGCTATTACACAGATATACCTCAGATGCTGCAGTTTCAGTTCTAAACCACAGCAATTAAGGCAAATCACATGAATTTTTTTGGTTTCAGGGCACATATAAAAATATGTTTATACTGTAGTCTATTAAATCTGTAATATCATTGTGTTTTATAAAACAATGTACATACCTTAATTTTAAAATACTTTATTGCTAAAAAGCATTAACACCATCTGACAAGACAGGGTTGCTACAAACCTTCAATTTGTTTATAAAAAAATGCAGTATCTGCAAAACACAACTAAGCAAAGTGCAATTAAACAAGATATGCCTATAATCTGGGGAGTATTTGTTACTGCAGTGTAATCTACTCTAACTGACTGATACAGTGGCCACATGTACACAGTGGAAGCTGTTGACCAGGCACATACACAGCACTGGGGATAGATCTTAAAAACAGCTGTTCAGTCATTATTCAGTCACTAAGTTGTGTCCAGCTCTTTGCATGCCCATGAACTGCAGCACGCCAGGCTTCCCTATCCTTCACTATACAGTTAAGACAAGGAAACAGCTTAAATGTCATTTGACAAGATGAATGGATAAAGCACACAAGAGTGTTCCTCACAAATTAAAAAGAATGAAGTACCATCTGCTGCAACATGGATGGACCTAGAGATCATCATACTGAATGAAGTCAGAAAGAGACAAATACCATATGATGTCACTTATATGTAGAATCTAAAATCTGACATAAATGAACCTACCTATGAAACAGAAACAGACTTATACACAGAGAGAACCAACTTGTGCTTGCCGAGGGGGAAGCGGTTGGGGGAGGAACAGGTTGAGAATTGGGGATTAGCAGATGCAAACTAGTATACACAGAATGGACAAACAACGAGGTTCTACTATATAGCACAAGAACTATGTTCAATATCCTGTGATAAGCCATAAGGGGAAAGAATATGAAAGAGAATGTATATATAGGTAAGACTAAATCACTTTCAACTATTGCTTCAGTAAGATACTTTTTTAAAAGTGCTGAATGAGAGAAAAAACTGAAGGAGATCTGTACCGTAACACCATTTATATAAATTAACAATAACGTGCCCCCTGTTGCTTAGTGGGTCAGAAGCAAGAGTCATCATCTCGTCCTCATATCAATATGTCAGGGGCAGCTCAGGATAAAGGAAAGTCCAGAGAGGGCAGTTCTGACAAGCTCCTGATGGAAAGATATTTGATAAACTATTCTTGGTCTGATGTGAAAGTTCTGTTGAAGATTCCTGGAAATATGAAAAATGGAATTTGGATACTATAGCTGCTGCTTCTCAGCAGAGCAACCATCCTGTTTCTACAATGAGTAAAATCGAATGACTGAAGGGAGCAATATACCAGCACATATGCACTCAATATGCCAGCAAATTTGGAAAATTCAGCAGCGACCACAGGACTCGAAAAGGTCAGTTTTCGTTCCAATCCCAAAGAAAGGCAATGCCAAAGAATGCTCAAACTACCACACAATTGCACTCATCTCACATGCTAGTAAAGTAATGTTAAAAATTCTCCAACCCAGGCTTCAACAGTACATGAACTGTGAACTTCCAGATGTTCAACTTTGATTTAGAAAAGGCAGAGGAACCAGAGATCAAGTTGCCAACATCCGTTGGATCATCGAAAAAGCAAGAAAGTTCCAGAAAAACATCTATTTCTGCTTTATTGATTATGCCAAAGCCTTTGACTGTGTGGATCACAACACACTGTGGAAAATTCTTCAAGAGATGGGAATACCAGACCACCTGACCTGCCTCTTGAGAAATCTGTATGCAGGCCAGGAAGCAACAGTTAGAACTGGACATGGAAAAACAGACTGGTTCCAAATTGGGAAAGGAGTATGCCAAGGCTATATATTGTCACCCTGCTTATGTAACTTATATGCATAGTACATCATGAGAAACACTGGGCTGGAAGAAGCACAAGCTGGAATCAAGATTGCTGGGAGAAATATCAATAACCTGAGATATGCAGATGACACTACCCTTATGGCAGAAAACAAAGAAGAGCTAAAGAGCCTCTTGATGAAAGTGAAAGAGGAGAGTGAAAAAGTTGGCCTAAAGCTCAACATTCAGAAAACTAGGATCATGGCATCTGGTTCCATCACTTTGTAGCAAACAGATGGGGAAGCAATGGAAACAGGGACAGACTTTATTTTGGGGGGCTCCAAAATCACTGCAGATGGTGACTGTAGCCATGAAATTAAAAGACGTTTACTCCTTGAAAGAAAAGATATGACCAGCCTAGACAGCATATTAAAAAAGCAGAGACATTACTTTGCCTACAAAGATCTGTGGTTTTTCCAGTAGTCATGTATGAATAGGAGAGTTGGACTATGAAGAAAGCTGAGCACTGAAGAACTGATGCTTTTGAACTGTGATGTTGGAGAAGGCTCTTGAGAGTCCTTGGACTGCAAGGAGATCCAGTCCATCCTAAAGGAAATCAGTACTGAATATTCATTGAAGGGCTGATGCTGAAGCTGAAACTCCAATATTTTGGCCATCTGATGCGAAGAACTGACTCATTTGAAAAGACCCTGATGCTGGGAAAGATTGAAGGCAGGAGAAGAAGGGGAGAGATGGTTGGATGCATCACCGACTCAATGGACATGAGTTTGGGTAAACTCTGGGAGTTGGTGATGGACAGGGAAGCCTGGCATGCTGCAGTCCATGGGGTTGCAAAGAGTCAGACATGACTGAGCGACTGAACTGAACAGAAGTGAAGCTCTTGCTTCTCAGCAGAGCAACCTTCCTGTTTCTACAATGAGTAAAATCGAATGACTGAAGGGAGCAATACTCAATATTTTGTAATAACCTATAAGGGAAAAAAATCTAACAATATATATAAATATAAATAATGTATATTATTCTTTAGATTCAGATGTATATAACTGAATCCCTGTCCTGTACACCCAAAACTAACACAATATTGTAAATCAACTATGCCTCAAGAAAAATCTTAAAAATATTTGACCTATCCAACATGCATGCATGCTAAGTTGCTTCAGTCATATCTGATTCTTTGGGACTCTATGGACCATAACCTGCCAGGTGGCTCTATTCCTGGAATTCTCCAGCCAAGAATACTGGAGTGGGTTGCCACGCCCTCCTTCAGGGATTCTTCCCGACCCAGGGATTGGGAAGTTCTGTTTTCTGTCTCCTGCATTGGCAGGAGGGTTCTTTACCACGAGTGCCCCCTGGGAAGCACCCAATCTATCCAAATGTTTTTTTTTTTTTAATGAGTGAAGATAGGCAAACAGAGCCCATTGGGATTATTGGAAACTGATGCACAGTGAACTGTGATCCCTGAAGGAGAATAAAAAAACAAGAATAGAAGATTAAAAGTGAAATTTGAAGGCATAATGAGTGGTGGGTGAAGTCTGTTATGTATGTGTTTAGTTTGGTGGTTAATCTGAATCCAGGTTTGTTGTTGCTGGTTGATCAGAGTACATGTTGCCATACACCATCTAATTTTGGGGTGACTAATGAGATACCGTAAGATAGCTAGCATAGTAACAAACATATTTAATCCAGAAACATCAACTTGTTTGATTTTGGCATACATGTTTTCCACTTATTCTTAGAGCGATCACATTTGTCAAATCCAAAGTTACAAACTCACTGGGAAGGAGAGGGTGGGATGAATTGAGAGTAGCACTGAAACACGTGCATGACCATATGTGGGATTAGAAGCCACTGGGAATTTACTGCATGACACAGGAAGCTCAAATCTGGTGCTCTGGGATAACCTAGAAGGACGGGGTGGGGTGGGAGGGAGACTCAAGAGAGAGGGTACATATTGATATAAGCAGAAACCAATATAATATTGTAAACTGATTATCCTCCAATTAAAAATAAATTTAAAAAATGAAGTTACAAACTCATTGGACAAATGCAAATACTGAGCAAATGTATGTATTCTCTTCAAAATATTGCAGATGTATCTATTAAGAAGCCTGTTCAATATTAACATGCAAATTCAAGATAAGTGACTTCAAAGCCACAGCCAATCATTTATAAAGCTTCATTCGGTGAAGGTGCATAAAATGCAGAATGGGTCCAAGTAAATGACATATGATATGCCGCTTGCTGTGATTGCACTGTTTTAATGTATAAACTTGCTTCATTTTTTAAAAAATGTGCCCCCAGACAATTTACACATTTTCCCCAAGCACACGCACACACACCAAAGGGTTAGACATCTAACATCCTGGAATTGCTGGCAATAGTGGAAAGGAAAATTGCAGGTAAAAGGGAATAAGTAGATCAATAAAACAAGATGCACCTGCACAGACCAGTGATGGCTAGGCTGTGACCTGGGGACCGTCATTAGCACTTTTCCTGAGGTCCAGTAAAGGGAAAATGATTCTCACCTTGTACCTGCTCCCTGGAGGCATCCAATATTGCCTGTTTACTATGCATCCTGCTGGGGTGGGCATAGTTTAACATACGCAGTCAGATACACATGCTCCCCCAACACCATATGCATGCACGCTTTTCATACAAATGGAAGTGTGTGTGAAGGTATGCTGCTCGGTCTGTTGCTTGTTTCCCAGTCAAGTTTTGATGGTGAGATTGGAAGAACTGGGGCATGGGACAGGGTTTTCACCATATGGGGAAAAAAATACTGGGAGGATAAATCCAAGATGCAGATATCCACCCTTGATCTTCCTGTAGTGTTACAAATTTCCATCCCATCCCTGCTTTGCTTCAGCTATTTCATGTTGAGTTTCTGTTACGTGTAACCGATGTATCCTGACAAATGCATTCAAATGCCACTTGGATAATATATTAGATTTCCAAATACTTGAGTCTCTTCTCTGGACTTGTGTTTTGTTCTAATGCTCTGTCTCTTTATAACATGGTTGTAATATTTAGAATATTTTTTATATCTAGTTGGCAAGTCTCCTGTCCATAACGTTCATTTTCAGAATTTTATCTGGTTTTCTTTTGTATGATACAATCTCCAGGGTGAGCTACGTAGCATAATTTAGCTGCTTTCAAAAAATCAGAGTAGGGAAAAAAAAATCAGGGTAGGAAATTTCCTAGAGGTCTGGTGGTTAGGACTCTGACCTTCCATGGCAGGGGCCATGGGTTGGATTCCTGGTTGGGGAACCAAGATTCCACAAGCCACATGGAGCGACAAAAAAAAAAGTGTACTCTGAGGTTGTGTTACATTTAGAGGTTGGTTTAGAGAGAATTGTCATCTCTCAATGTGGAATCCTCCTAGCCAAGCACAAGGAGGGTTTGTTGTTGGTTTTTTTTCCATTTATTTCAATTTTCCTTTCTGTATTTCAGTAAAGTTACAGTTTTCATCTAATAAAAACCTGTGCTTGTTACATTTGTTCTTAAATATTTTATAATTTTTCTTGTTGTGGTGGTTTGTATCTTTTTCTGGTTTTACTTTATAAGAGGTTAGTGTTGGTGTTGATACATGTGCTATAAACTGAGTGCGTTTATTCTGTACCCAACTATCAGGTGGTTTTTAGGGTGGGTCTAATTATTGATGGTAAACAATCTGCCTGCAATGCAGGAGACCATGGTTTGGGAAGATCCCCTGGAGAAGGGAATGGCACCCCACTCCAGTCTTCTTGTCTGGAGAATTCCATGGACTTCTGTGTCCATGGGATTGCAAACAGTCGGACACGACTGAGCGACTAACACACCAATTATTGCAAGAAATATGTGTGTGTGCTCAGTTGCTTCAGTCATGTCTGACTCCTTGCAACCCCAAGGACTGTGGCCTGCCAGGCTCCTCTGTCCATGGAATTTTCCAGGCAAGAATACTGGAGTGGGTTGCCATGCCCTTCTTCAGGGGATATTCCCAACCCAGGGATCGAACCTGTGTCTCTTAAATCTCCTGCATGGGCATGTGGGTTCTTTACTACTAGTGCCACCAAGAAATACAGACTCCCTGGAAGTAATCAAGGTGTGTATGTGGGAGGGGAGGAAATGGAGTGGTGGCTGAGGGGAATCCAGACCACCCACAGAGGCATGGACCTGGGAGGCTGATGAGAGCCCAGACGCTGCCCACCGGACCTTTCTCCTGTCTCCTGTCTCCTCTGCTTACCTGCTTGTCAGCTCCGTTTGCCCGGCTCGGCCACGTGGCTCCTCCCACCGGTTCCTGGTTACCGTTTCAGCTCCAAAGTGGTCCAGCTGCCGCTCCCTGGCCGCCACCCCCCACAACATGCTTCCTCTGCAGCATCCGTCACCAGTGGTTGTTTGCATGTGGTTCTTTCCTCACAGTCCTGAGGGAAGAAATCCAGTGGCCTTGCCTCCCTTTCTGTGTCCTGCACACGCCCTGCCTTTCTGCGTGTTCCTCCCACCTTCAGTACCATGTAGCTGGGAGAATGGGGCCATTTGGAATTTTAAAATCACACACAACATGCTCATTGAGCTTTTGACCCTTGGCAGAAACATTAGGGCTTCCCTGGTGGAGCTAGTGGTAAAGAATCCACCTGCCGATGCAGAAGATGCAAGAGCGTCTGTCTGTGCCTGTCTCTTTCCCGGCACAGAGCAGGCAGAGGTCCCCCAGTCAGTGGAGAGCTCAGCGGCGCCAGCGAGCGCGGGGAGTGCAGAGGTTAGGAGCAGGGGTTCTGGGGACTTCCCTGTGGTCCAGTGGTTAGGACTAGCGCTGCCACTGCAGAGGTCACCGGTTCGATCACCAGTGTGGGAACTAAGATCCTGCGTGCCCTGTGGCCCCAGCGCAGCCAAAAATAAAAAAGGAGTGATTCTGGAGCCAGAGCAGAGTGGCATGGGAGTTCCAGGAGCCTTGTGGCCTCAAATGAAGGATGCCTTCCTGTACCTGTTTCCCCCTCCATAGATGGTGTGATTGAAAACATAATGTAGTATGTAGTTTAGTTGTATATAACTTAATGTGTACAATTGTAGCCATGATACACATGTAACTATGATATGAAATATATAACTATGTAGTAATGTAGCATATTGTTGTGTGTGCTCAGTCATATCTTAACTCTTTGTGGCCCCATGGACTGTAGCCTGCCTGCCTCATCTGTCCATGGAATTTTCCAAGTGAGAATACTGGAGCGGGTTGCCATTCCCTTCTCTAAATTATATATAATTTAATAGATAATGTATAAATTCACATATATGTGTAATTTTAAGCTGTTATATAAATATATGTAGTAACAACACATTTTTAATCTATAATATCATATGACACAAACAGAATTTAAAGCCTCTTACAATTGTCAAAAGTATTGAAGTATTTTGACAAGGCCTAGCCCATAATAAACACTCAGTAAGTATAAAATTTTATTGCTATAGTTGTATAGTTTATGAGTAGCAAAGAATTAAACAGTGCCTGGCCCAGGGTAACTACTCCATAGATGTTATCTTTTACTGGTATGTAGCAGGTGAGTATTAAAACACTTAGTGCCCAGTGCTCATGTTAATTTCATACTGTAGTACACTTAGCAAGCTTTCTTTGGGATTTTCTTGCAAGCTTTCTTTGGGATTTTCTTAAGTCATACAATCATATCATCCACACATAATGAGAATGTTACCTTCTACTTTCTTGTGTACTTAATTCCATTTGTTATTATTATTTTGTCTAATTGTTCTAGAAGTGCAGTTTTCAGAACAAAACTATATAACAGCAATGAGAACAGAAATTTGTTGTTCCTGACTTCAAGAATGTTGAGTATTGCTCGCTGTTGGATCCATTTTCACTACTGGTGATGTTAAGAAGTGTCCTTTTATTACTATTCTGCCAAGTCCTTAAAAAAAAATAGTGCAGTTTTCAGAACAAAACTATATAACAGCAATGAGAACAGAAATTTGTTGTTCCTGACTTCAAGAATGTTGAGTATTGCTCGCTGTTGGATCCATTTTCACTACTGGTGATGTTAAGAAGTGTCCTTTTATTACTATTCTGCCAAGTCCTTAAAAAAAAAATGAACCAGGAAGAGACCTAGTGCTCTCAAATGCCTTTTCAATTCCCATTGAGTTACTGAAGGGTCTTCTCCTTTGTTCTATTAACTAGAGAAACATACTGACTGATTTGTGATGCTCATCCTTTGCCTTCTGTCCCTAAACCCCACTTTCTGTGGTCTGGATATTATTTACTACAATTCAGTTCACCTTTTAATTTGTAAAGAGGTGCATCAAGCATCAGGGTCAGGAGACAAAGGGTCAGTATCATTTGGGGGAAGAACTAAATGAGGCAGAAGCAAGCCTAAGGTAATAAGCTTCCTCAGATGGCACCAACTGGTGGAACCAGCTTTGATGAACCTAAAGCCACAATGGAATGCAGAGGAAAACTGTCAGAATTGCTTATTTTGAGGACAAGGGCAGAAACTGACTCCTGAAACTCACCTGAATTTAAAATCTTACAATAAAGGTTTGAGTTGCAGCAGATTCACTGAATCAAGCCTGGAAAAGCTCTTATCATGGTCATATGTGAGGATGAGTTAATTCCATGTCTGAATTTAAAACTCCTAATTGTGTGTGTGGGGGAAGTGACATAAATTTAATTTTTCTCTTCAGTATGTAGGTGTGAAACAAATCCTCTTTTATATAGAAAGAACAGTTTTACTTTGAAGACATGATGGATTTCATCAAGGGTTGAACTTTGATCAATCGAACTCATCACAGGCACACACCAGGGACCTCATTGTGTCTCTACTACTATTATTACTACTACTTAATAAAAGTAAAAGCCATAAGGCAAAGGGTAAGCTACTACTACAACTTCAATTTATTGCTGAAACTATTATAAGAATATTTGAACCTCTATATGAAGAAAATGGAGATGTTTATAGTTGCGGAGGGAGATCCAATCAGTCCATTCTGAAGGAGATCAGCCCTGGGATTTCTTTGGAAGGAATGATGCTAAAGCTGAAACTCCAATACTTTGGCCACCTCATGCGAAGAGTTGACTCATTGGAAAAGACTCTGATGCTGGGAGGGATTGGGGGCAGGAGGAGAAGGGGACGACAGAGGATGAGATGGCTGGATGGTATCACTGACTCGATGGACGTGAGTCTGAGTGAACTCCGGGAGTTGGTGATGGACAGGCGGCCTGGCGTGCTGCGATTCATGGGGTCGCAAAGAGTCGGACACGACTGAGCGACTGACCTGAACTGATAGTTGCAGAGAGAAGCAATTATGGAATTCTTTATGGGGTGATTTGTCAATGGATTGTATGATGGGTTACAATTTTATGGGTAAAGGTTTAATGCTTTGTTATCATGTAGTATCATTTTGAATTTAACCTGGATTATCTTCTGGGTTTTAGATTTTCCAGTTACTAATTAAAGAAAGGTCCCTTCTCTTTTGCAATATGTATTCATTTCTGCAATATGTATTCACTGAATTCTGGTTCCTAGAGACAAATAAGAATTATTCCAGCTACTTCAGTGACAATAATTCTTTTTTTTTCTTTTGAGAAGGCGAGAAAACTTGAATTTCTCCTTAAAATTTTCTGCACCAGTTTGATTTCCCCCTCACCTTTTTACCATTTTTTTTTCCTTTCAGTTCAGTTCAGTCGCTCAGTCATGTCTGACTCTTTGCGACCCCATGAATCGCAGCATGCCAGGCCTCCCTGTCCATCATCAATTCCCGGAGTTCACTCAAACTCATGTCCATCGAGTCAGTGATGCCATCCAGCCATCTCATCCTCTGTCGTCCCCTTCTCCTCCTGCCCCCAATCCCTCCCAGCATCAGAGTCTTTTCCAATGAGTCAACTCTTTGCATGAGGTGGCCAAAGTATTGGAGTTTCAGCTTTAGCATCATTCCTTCCAAAGAACACCCAGGACTGATCTCCTTGCAGTCCAAAGGACTCTTAAGAGTCTTCTCCAACACCACAGTTCAAAAGCATCAATTCTTCGGTGCTCAGCCTTCTTCACAGTCCAACTCTCACATCCATACATGACCACTGGAAAAACCATAGCCTTGACTAGATGGACCTTTGTTGGCAAAGTAATGTCTCTGTTTTTGAATATGCTATCTAGGTTGGTCATAACTTTTTTTCTTTAGAAGCTTCCATTTCTCTGATCTACAGCTTTTTAGTGGCCAGTCTATTTGCAATATGGTACTAAAAATTTTTTTCGGCTTGAAATTAAGGGGGAAATGCATCATCAAATCACTCGAATGAAACTACATTAAAGGGTTCATCAAACTTAAAGAACCTAAGGCATTAGAATCTTGAGAGCTGTGAGAAAAATTTTGGTAGGTAGGGTCAGGGAGGTCTTCATTCACATTCCTTTTACTTAAAGAGCCACCGTGATGATCTCATTAATTTCAAGAGATGATTGATGGAAAGGCCCTCCTGTTTCTCCAGGTGTTTCATTTTCAAACTCTTCATGACTTTGAATGACAGGTGCTCTTCCGGGCTGTATGGTCAAGGCCATTGATTCCAGATTCTTAAATGGGAGTATTTCTTTCACTCTCTTCCTAAACCTACTCCCAAGTCTGACCTCCCAGCCAGAATCATGGCTCTCAGTTTGTATTTCTCACTTTAGAGAGGAAGGAATCTGAGATGCAAGGCTGGAGACCACCTACATAGCAAGACCCAAAGTCCCTAATTACAAAACCACATTTGTGTCTCAAAATGTGTGCTCTAAAGACATGGAGGGCACCCTAACTTCCTTGGGGTTGTGCTCAGCAGCTTGAGCTCCTTATCATTTGGTCCACCACAGGTCCACAGGGTGAATCAGTATTGGGGAAAGGATTTCCTGGACAACACATTGACTTCCCAGGTGGAGCAGTGGTAAAGATTCCACCTGCTAATGCAGGAGAGGCAAGAGACTTGGGTTCAATCCCTAGGTCGGGGAGATCCCCCAGAGAAGGAAATGGCAACCCCACTCCAGCATCCTTGCCTGGAGAGTTCCATGGACAGAGGAGCCTGGCGGGCTGGGTCGCATAGAGTCGGACACGACTGAGTACAGTACGGCACATACTGACTGTCTTTGAGCAACATCACTGATTTATCTCCAATCCAACAAATCTGGGTGTTGAATCAAGTATCTTAGGTAAGAGTTTAAAATCACAGGCTCTGGAGCCTATTACCTGGATTTGAATCCCAGTACTGCCCCTTATGCCTGCTTGATTGTAGAGCAAGGAAGTTGTTCAGCTTTCTGGTTGTCGGGTTCCTTGTTTGTGAAACACGGATGAGAATAGCCCCTTGGGTTATTCCTGGTAAAGCACTCAACAAGGTCAAGCAGGTAGTGGGCACTGAGTAACACCGTAGCTCTTACTTTTATCATTAATTTACTTTGGCAAGTCTCTCATGGACCACTGATGTGATTACATGTAATTCTTAATTTTTTTTTTTTCATAAACATTTATTTTTGGCTGCCCTGAGTCTTCCTTGCTGTGAGTTGGCTTTCTCAAGCGGTGGAGAATGGGTGCTACTCTCTAGCTGTGATGCATGAGCTTCTCATTGCAGTGGCTTCTCTTGCTACTGACTATGGGCTCTGTCTAGAGCACACAGGCCCAGTTGTTGTGGCTCATGGGTTTAATTGCTCCACGGCATGTTGGATCTTTGTGGACCAGGGATCGAATCCATGTCCCTTGAACTGGCAGGCAGATTTTTAACCACTGGACCACCAGGGAAGTCCTAATTCTTGTTTATAATTAGTTGCAATGGCCACTGAAAGTTTAATCTTGAGATTTAGGATTTTTCTTTTTTCTTGTTTTTAAAATTTTGATACAAAATGAGCATATACAGAATTAGATGGGGGTGTCGTACCACATGATGACTATCATTAATAAGATTATTATCTATTTGAAAGTTGCTAAGAGAGATCTTGAAAGTTCTCATCACAAAAATTTTTTTAACTGTGTGGTGATGGATGGATGTTAAATTTATTGTGGTGATCATTGTGCAATAAATAAGTCAAATCTTTACATTGCACACCTGAAGCAAATATAATATTGTATGTCAATTATGTCTCAATTTTTAAAATTAGAATAATTAATGAATCCTCGAGGACTCATCTTTCAGGTTCAACCAGGATGGACTCGAAACTAATCTTGTTTGACCTCTGCCCGATACCAGTGATGTCCTGGAGCTGACTTGCTCTGCCTGCCAAGACCCAGTTCCATGTTCCGTTCCAAGACCCAAGATTCTCTTCCCAATTCTGTGTTCAATGATACACTGCTGGGAGTTTGCAGCCAACCATAGTGGGAGTATTTACATCATGGAAATTGGCAAGTGCTACAAATCAAGCCTTCTCCCCTGCTCCCACTACTGTGCTGGAAGAGCCTGTTGTTGAGGAATTACCAGACACCTGCTGCCACCACCCCCACCCCCACCCCACTAGATTCTTTTGGAACATCATATTATTGTTTCAGTGTGTACACCTAAAATATTACAGTTCCTTTAAAAATAAGACCGTAATTCCCTTGTCACATATTAAAAAGTTAACACTAATTTTTAAAATATTGTCAAATATCCACGTGTTCAGATTTCCCTGATAATTTCATTACTTTTTATATTTCTATTTTTACTTTTTTCATAATTGTTGTTTTGTTCAAATAAGAATTCCAAATAGGTCTGAACTGCAGGGTGGCAAAATCTAAACTAGGGAAAACTCTAGAGGACAAATAACCCTTTTCTTTCAACAACTAAATAAATTGTAGTAAGTTGTTTAAAAAAAAAAAAAAGGAAGAGAGGGAGAAACCTATGAATTAGGCAAAATTTAATAGTGATCTATGAGGGAGAACGGATACATGTACGTTGGTGGCTGAGTTCCTTTGCTGTCCACCTGAAACTATCACCATCTTCTTAATCGGCTTTGTGTACGTGTGTGTTAGTCGCTCGGTCATGTCCGACCCTGTCCAGCCCCACGGACTGTAGCCCACCAGGCTTCTCTGTCCATGGGATTCTCCAGGTAAGCATACTGGAGTGGATTTCCCTGCCCTCCTCCAGGGGATCTTCCTGACCAGGGATCGAACCAGGTCTCCTGCGTTGCAAGCGGACTATCCACTGTCTGAACCACAAGGGAAGCCCTATGCTCCAATATAAAATTTAAAAAGTCATATAAATGAAATACAACTTGTGAGTCCTATCCAAGCAGTAGTTTCCCATGTTTTCTCCTAAAAGCTTTGTTGTTTTACCTTTCACATGCTAATTGATTTTCCCCATCTTTATTGAGGTATAATAGATAATGGAAGGACTTCCCTTGTAGCTCAGCTGGTAAAGAATCTGCCTACAATACAAGAGACTCTGGTTCAGTTCCTGGGTTGGGAAGATCCTCTGGAGAGGTGATAGGCTACCCACTCCAGTATTCTTTGGCTTCCGTAGTGGCTCAGTTAGTAAAGAATCCGCCTGCAATACAGGAGACCTGGGTTCAATCCCTGGGTTGGAGAGAGTCTGCAACAGCTACCCACTCCAGTATTCTGGCTTGGAGAATTCCATGGACTATGGAAAATATGTATTTAGCTTGTACAATTTGATGTTTTGGTATATGTATACATTGTGAAACTATCACAATAATCAAGTTCAGTAACATATTCATCCTCTCACATAGTTATATTTTCTTTTCTGTTTTTTCTTTGTAGTGAGAACACTTAGGGTCCACTCTCCTAGCAAATTTGAAGCACAATGCAGTATTAACGACAGTCATATTGTGTACATCAGATCCCCAAACGTATTCATTTGCATAGCTGAAACTTTACCTCCTAAACTATCCCTCCCCTCCCCTGTGTAACCCCAACCCCAGCCCCTGGCAACCACCAATCCTAACCCTCTGCTTCTATGAGTTTAACTCTGTTAGATCCCACACATAAGGAACATCTCCCAGTACTTGTCTTTTTGTGTCTAGCGTATTTCACTTGGCATATTGTCACCTAGGTTCATTCATATTATCATAAATGACAGCGTTTACTTCTTTTTTTAAAGGTTGGATAATATTCCATTGCAGATACAGTATTTTCTTTTATCTATTTGTCCATAGACAGCTGTACACCTGAAACTAACACAACACTGCAAATTAACTATACTTCAGTTTTTAAAATGGTAAAAAAAAAATAAGTCAACTCAAAATAGATTAAAGACTTAAACATAAGACCCGAAGCCATAAAACTAATACAGGAAAACATAGGAAAAAAGTTTTTTATAATGGTCTGGGTGGTGATTCTTTGGATACTGAAAGCACAGGCAACAAAAGCAAAAATAGGTGAGTGAGACTGCATTTAACCAAAAAGGTTGAGCACAGAAACACTCAACAGAGGGAAAAGACAATGTAGGGAGTAGAAAAATAGATGTGCATAAGTGGTTAATATGCAAAATTGGTAAGGAACTCATAAAACTCAAAAAAAGGAATCTAATAACCTGAATATAAAATAGGCAAAGGACATGAATAGATATTTCTCAAAAGTAGACATACGCATGGCCAACAGTATATGAAAACACATTGATTATCAATAATCACGTGGGAAATGCAAATCAAAACTACCATGAGATACTGCCTCCCCCCTGTCTGAGTGACTGTTATCAAAAAGGTAAAATGTAAGTGTTGGTGAGGATGTGGAGAATAGGGAACACTCACACACTATTGATTGGATGTAAATTGGGGTGGCCATTATGGAAAACAGTATGGAGGGTCTTTGAAAAATTAAAAATAGAGCTACCATATGGTCCAGTAGTCCTACTTCTGGGTACTCGCTGCAAGAAATACAATCAGTGTCTTGAGATACTGCAGCATTAGTCACAATAGCTAAGATATGGACACAGTCTAAATTGATCTATTTACTGATGGATTAAAAAAAGATTGTAAATGCAATGGAATATTATTCAGCTTTAAAAAAAAGAAGTAAATCCTGTTTATGATAATGTGAATGAACCTGGATGACATTATGCTAAGTGAAATAAGCTAGACACAAAAAGACAAGTACTGGGTGATCTCCCTTATGTGGGGGATCGATCTAACAGAGTGAAACTCATAGAAGTATAACCATAGATATGAAATACATATAATGTAAAATAAGCAGTTATATATTATGGGCATATAGTATATAAATATATAATAATTATATACATATTATATATATCAAATAATTATATATTATATAATTAAGTAACTATTACATATATATTAATGTTTTTATTACTGTAGCTTTGTAATGTGTTTTTTAGAATATTTATCTATTTGGCTGTGCAGGGTCTCAGTTGCAGCATGCAGGATCTTCTGTCTTCTTGTTGCAGCTTGTGGGATTTAGTTCCTTGACTAGGGATCAAACTTAGGCCCCCTGCCTTAGGAGCACACAGTCTTACCAGACAGACCACCAGGGAGGTCCCTGTAGTGTATTTTAAAAAGAAAGTGTGTTACCCCCACTTTGTTGATCTTATTCAAATTGTTTTTGCTATTTGGGGGTCTTTTGTTCCATGATAATTTTAGGAATTTTTTTTTTCCTATTTCTGTAAAGAATGCCTTTGGGGTTTTGATAGTGAATGTGCTGAATCTATAGATCCCTTTTGGGTAGTATGGACATTTTAATAATATTCTTCTAATCCATGAAAATAGGATGTCTTTCCACTCACCTATGTTTTCTTTAATTTCCTTCATCAGTGGTTTATAATTTTTAGTGTACCAGTCTTTCAACTCTTTGGTTTATTTCTAAGTTGTTGTTTTTTCCCTCTTGCTATTGTGATGGAATTGTTTTCTCTATTTCCTCATAGGATAATGTGTTGCTTGTATAGAATTGAGACTCATTTTTAGTATCTTTTTTATCCTGCAACTTTACTGAATTCATACTAGTTCTAACAGTTTTTTGTTGTTGTTGTTGAGTTTTGAGAATTATCTACATATACTATCATGTCATCTGCAAACACAATTAATTTTGCTTCCTCCCTTCCAGTCTGGATGACTTTTATTTCTTTTTCCTGTCTAATACTCTGGCTACAACTTCTAGTACTATGCTGAACAAAACAGATGTGAGTGGGCATCTTTGTTTTATATTGAATCTTAGAGGAAAAGCTTTCAGTTTTTCCCCATTTATTACAGTATTAGGTGTGTTTTCCTTGGTGGCCTCATTGTATTGAGGAAAGTTCTTTCTACACTGATTCTGTTGAGAGATTTTTTAAAATTATTTATTTATTTATTTATGGCTGTACTGGGTCTTGGTTACTGCCCGGGCTTTTCTCTAGTTGCAGTGAGCAGGGGCCACTCCTCATTGCAGTAGCCAGGCTTTCTTATTGCAGTGCTGTCTCTTTGCAGAGCACAGACTGTGGGGCAGGCGGGCCTCAGTGGTTGTGGCACATGGGCTCAGCAGTTGTGGTTCCTGGGCTCTAGAGCACAGGCTCAGTAGTTGTGGCGCACAGGCTTAGTTGCTGTGAGGTGTGTGGGATCTTCCCGGACAAGGGATTGAACCCACATCTCCTGCACTGGCAGGTGGATTCTTCAGCACTGAGCCACCAGGGAAGCCCCTGATGAGAGTTTTTAATCATGAATGGATGTTGCCATTTGTCAAATGTTTTTCTGCATTGATTGAGATGATCAAGTGATTTTTACTCTTCACGCTGAACTATCTTTATATCCCAGGGATATATCCTACTGGTTCATGGTATATGATCTTTTTAATGCATTATTAAATTTGGTTCATTAGTGTTTTGAGGATTTTTGCATCTACGTTCATCAGGGATATTGGTCTGTAGTTTTGGCTATGCCATGTGGCTTACAGGATCTTAGTTCTCTGACTATGGATTGAACCCAGGCCCTAGCAGTGAAAGCAGAGTCCTACACTGGGGAACGAGGGAATTCCCTCTTATGGTGTCTTTATCTGGGTTTGGTATCAGGGTATCAGATGCTGGCCTCATAAAATGAGTTTGGAAGTGTTCCCTCTTTTTCTGTTATTTTGGAAGAGTTTAAGAAGAATTGGTATGAATTTCTCTATGAATGCTTAGTAGAATTCATCCATGACACCCTCTAGCCCTGGGCTTTTCTTTGTTGGGAAGGATTTGATTACTAATTCAATCTGCTTTATTTATTAATATGTTCAGAATTTCTGTTTCTTCTTGATTTAGTTTTGGCGGGTTGTCTGTTTCTAGGAATTTATATATTTCATCTAAGTTATCCAGTTTATTGTCATATAACTGTTCATAATAATCCCTTATTATCTTTTTATTTTTAATAGCTGAGGCATCTGTTGTAATGGCTCCTCTTTCATTTCTGATTTTTAAAATTTGAGTCTCTTTTTCTGTTAGTTTCACTAAGGGTTTGTTGGTTTTGTTTATATTTTCAAAAAACCAATTCCTAGTCCCCCCTCCACCGTTTTTCTATTCTCTATTTGATTTGTGCCGTCTGTTTGATTTACTTCTGCTCTAATCTTTATTGTATCTTTTCTTTTGCTAGCTTTCATCTGAATTTGTTCTTTCTCTAGTTCTTTGAGATGTAAAGTTATGTTGTTTGTTTGAGGTCTCTCCTCTTTTTCAATGTTGGAGTTCATCATTATAAACAATCCTCTTAGTGCTGCTTTTACTGCATCCCGTAAGTTATGGCATGTTATATTTTCACTTCTGTTTATCCCAACATAGTTTTAAATTTTCCTTTTAATTTTCTCTTTGACTCAATCATCGTTCAAGAATGTGTGTAGTATCCACATATTTGTGAATCTTCTCATTTTCTTACTGTTTTGATTTCTAGTTTCATTCCAGTTTAGATGGAAAAGATACTTAGAATGATTTTAATGTTAAATTCATTGCGATATGTTTTGTGACTTAACACATGATTTATCCTGGAGAATATTTCATGTGCATTTGAGAATAATATTCATTCAGTGGTATATATCTGTTAAGTCTTAGTGTCTATGTGTTTGTTATGTTGTTCAAGTCAGCTGTTGGGTAGATCATTCAGAAGGAAAATCAAACTTGAAAGGCTATTGATTTTTACATGTTCATCTTTGAACTCTGTTCTTTGCTAAATTCTCAATTTTTAGTAATTGTTTCTCTGTGAACTTTTTGCAGGAGTTGTTACTTAATTATATCATTTGTGATAAAGAATTGCTTTACTTCTTTCCAATTCTCAGACCTCTAATTTTTTTCTTCTAATTGAATTGGCTTATATGCTTAATAAAATGATATAGTATGGCAATGTGAGGCAACCTTGTCTTTTTTGATTCTTATTTCTGACTTTGGTGGAAAAGTTTTAGATGTTCTTCCTCAAGTAAATTGTTGAGTATTGGAGAAAAATATGTTTTATAGATGTATCATATATAATAATTTATCTATATATAATATTTATATAATATAATGTTATGTATATGTTACATAAATTCATCATATTAAGGGGCATCCATTGATCACTATTTTATTGGATTATTAAAAAATATAAATAGGTATTAGATTCTGGCAAATATAACTGTTTTGCCAATATTGAACCTGTCTCTTATACACATCTGTCTGAACTGCAGGGTGGCAAAATCTAAACTAGGGAAAACTCTAGAGGACAAATAACCCTTTTCTTTCAACAACTAAATAAATTGTAGTAAGTTGTTTAAAAAAAAAAAAAATTGAGATTGGTCTGTAATTTTATTTTTGGATGCAATCTTTGGCATGTTTTAGAATCAGTGTTTTTCTCTATAAAAATAATTTTGAAAATTTTCCTTTGGTTATATGCTTGAATAATTTAAGTAGCATTGGAATTATTTGAACTTTAAAGTTTTAGTAGAATTCCCCTATATAACTACCTGGGTCTGCCTTTTTCCATTTCCTCATTATATATAAAGAATCCTTCCTTCCCTTTCATCCTAGATTCTTTTTACTGAAAAAAAAGTCAAATAAATCATAGGTAGATAGTTCTGTGAATTTTCTCAAATAGAATATGCTTGCTTAATCAGCATTTAGATCAAGAAACAGACACTGGCACCCCAGAAACCACTTTCATATTTTCTTGAACTCTCTAGCTTCCCACAAGAGCCTGAAGCCCTTTGGTCATGGTGTTCTCTACGCTCTGTATTTTTTTCCTATGTTATATGGCCTGCTTAAGTCTTTTTTTTTTTAATCTCCAGTCAGTTTTGATTAACCAATGTTTTCTGGAAAATTATCTATTTCATCCAAGCTTTCAAACTGATTTACACATAACTATGCAAGTTAGTCCTTTATGATTTGAATGTTTTACCTGTTATATTCCCTAACCCTTAAAAACAACAGGTTCTGGGTAGAGATGTTCCATTTAAGGTCCGTGCAACAAAAGATTACAAATACGTGTGTGTGTGTGTATGTGTGCATGAATGTGCAATAGTATTATTGAACAGATACTTTTCTGGATGGCTGGCTAGCTATTTATCTAGCCACCTAACTTGCTGTCCTGGTATCTCTGTATATTTCACATGGTAGAGAGAATGAAGGGCATCTACAAAGCATGTGCATTCTAGATGAAAGAGCTGATTGGAGCGTCCTGTTCTCCTTTCTGCTTTAGGCTAAGATATACAATTTTGCAACCAGAGAGAGAAGCCAAGAGAATTGTGGAGGCATTGGCGCTGCTGTTTGATGAGCTGCTGAGATAAAACCAGGAAACACCTACCTCCAGAATTCTTGGTGAGAGATGTATGCCTGTTTGTTCCACTCCAAGTTAGGTTCCGTTATGTGTGGCTGAATACATTCCTAACTGATACAGAGAACAAGACAGGCAAAATCAGATAATTGTTTTGTTCATAGTATATAAATGTTGATACACAGAAAAATTATCGTAGAGACACTAAATTCCCCAACTCTCTGTTAGCAAACTGAGTAGCAGTTACACTAATTAAGTGAATACTGCATGACCTTTATAGTGTGACCAGTGTTAAAAGCATAGTTTGCATAAATTATTCACAATGTTTTAGATATATTTTACCTTTTTTATTTTTGTACAGTGGGATAACAGATTGTGCACATCTTACATGGATGATAGGGTACATCCTCATAGGGTTTCAAAATGATTAAGTGGAATAACCCCTATAAAGGGCCTAGGACACTGTCTGGCACATAAAGTGCCAGTAAAGTACTCCATAAATGCTAATAATATTTTAATAATCAATATCGATAAAGAAGAGTGATGTTTGCTACTGGTAACTCATACTTAAATGACTAACTCCTTCTTATCCTTTGTATTCCAGTAAGAAAAGCCTCCTCCTCCAAAAAGCCCTCCCTGGCTATTCTATCTCAAGTGGAATTCCTCCAATAGTTCCCATTCCCTATTGCCCCTAACCTGTTTACTAGCCCAGGGGCCTTGTCATCATCTGTAATTCAATTATTTATTTGGTAAATACATGTCTCCCCTGATAGACGTAAACCCCATGACAGCTGAACTCCCAGTGGCTGGCATAGATTCTCTGCTCTCTATTTGTTGAATAAAAAGACCAAAAAATGTCCAAGAAACTATTATGATAAGAGAATACCATTTGACGTAGAAGGGCTGTGCTGAGGTGGCCATTTCTTTGGGGATAATTTTGAAAGTGAAGATGGGTTAAAAATTCTAGACCTTCTTCAAACTAAAGCTTCATCAGGCCACTTAGTGGTTTATTATCGGTGGTAAAGAATCTGCCTGCCATGCAGGAGACATAGGAGATGCAGGTTCAATCCCTGGGTTGGGGGCGTGTGTCCAGTGCCACTCTGAGGGAGGAGGGCACTCCTCCCTTCCACTCTGCTGCCGACTCCCGAATCTCCCTCCCCCATCACCACCAGCTACGGGATCCAATGATGATCATGGGCCATGGTCTCCCCACAACTGACATCCTGGAAAGACTAGCAGGAGACCCTCTCCCTTTTCCCGTATCGTCTAGAACTACAGGATATGATAGCAGCCAAGCCGTGGGCTTTGGCTACCTGAGTTTGAAGCCCATCTTCCCTGCTTACTAATCTTTCTTGGGACAAGTTACTTTGGCTTCTGTAGGCCCTGTTTAGTCATTGGTAAAAAAAGGCGGAAACAGCGGACCCTGCCTGGTTAGGCGCTGATGGGTGCCTGGTAGATGCTGGATAACTGTGACTTTTATTACCATCCTTCTGGGCGTCATCACAGTCTCTGCCAGTTTTGATCAGCAAGGGCCTGGGATTCTGGGATTGCATTTTCACACATGTTCTATAGCCTGAGAGTTTGTTTTCTAATTGTGATGGATATGTGGCTAGTGCTATGGCAACCTAATGTGGATTATTCCAAGAAGGTTCTAGAATCTCTGGATGGGGGGGGCCTCCGGCTGGCCATCTTGGAAGAGGGGCTTGGGAACTATTCTCTGCCAGCACTTTACCTGGATGGGTGTTTTTATGGTTGGGCTGGTCCTGTAGTTGTTGCCCAGGGTTTAGTGTTTATTTGGGGTACTTTGGAGGATTATGCACATTTAAGGGGTGGGTCTTTGGCTGTATTTGGATAGCAAGCACTCATGTTGATTGTATGTTCATTTGGGCAGCTTTGGAGTGTCATTTTGTGATGAAATCTCGCTAGTAAGCACACAATTTTTATGTGGAATGAATGTTACATAGGAACTTTGGGAAGGTTAATGGTTAGGGGGTGTTTGCTACTTTTCCTGCCCTCGGTGGCACACTCTTTGCTCACCTCTGCAGTACTGAGCTTGAGGATTAATTGGCTGGGATTAATTTGACCTGGAAAATAGAACAGGAAGTAGGGTTTGGGCCTGAGGTAGAGAGTCAACTTAACTGATGTCCCATTTGGCCTGTTTCAGAGGGTGCAATGGTTGATGCTGGGGGTGAGCTGGTCTCTCCCTTGCAACCTTCTAGGAAGCCACACCATGGGCGACCATGAGCTTAAGGAATGAGCCTGGGGATGACGAACTATAGGGAACCCAAGAAGATCTCAGGTCCAAGCCATGACCCATCAAGGATTCAGTGAGTTTGGTGTGGGACCTTTGAGTGCTGGTGCCCATTCCCTCCCCAGAAATGGTGCAAGATTTTTATTTGTATTTCACTTCATTATGAGCGAAGTTGCATGGTTTCCCCAATGTTAGTTAATTGTATCTTTTTAGAAAGTAAAATTGCTTGTTCCTGTACCTTGCCCATTTTTGTGATTGGCTTGCTTATTCTTAAGAACTCTTTGCTTATTAGGGAAATTAACCTGTTGTTACAGATTTTTACCCACTCTCCACCCCCATCCCCATTCATATTTAAGTTCTGCACTCTCCTCGACCAACCCCCCTTTATGGTTTTTAAATCTTATGTCATGCTTATTACCTTCTATAAACCAATATTTTAAGGTAGCCATTTTAAAGATGTATTTTTATATTTAAATATATGTTTTTGACCCACATTGAGTCCATTTGTGTATGGAATGAGGGTAAGGATAGTTATTTGTACCTTTTTAAAAAGTAAAATTGCTTGTTCATATACCTTGCCCATTTTTTGTGATGGCTTGCTTGTTAATTCTTAGGGGTTCTTTGCTTATTAGAGAAATTAATCCTTTCTTATATATTTTTACCCAGTTCCACCCCCACTCCCATTCATATTTGATCTTACATTTTATACAGCCCTCTCCTACCCCATCCCCAACCGCCACTATACATTTTTTAAATCTTAGGTCATGCTTAGATGGGCCATAAGATTTCAGTAGTAAAAATCACCATTTTAAAAGTGCATGTTTATATTTAAACATATGTGTTTGACCAACACTGAGTTCATTTGTGTATGGGATGATGTAGAGATAATTAGTTATTTGTACTTTTTTTAAAAAGTAAAATTGCTTGTTCGTGTATCTTGCCCATTTTTGTGATGGCTTATTAAATAAGAGCTCTTTACTTATTAGGGAAATTAATCCTCCTTACGTATTTTTACCATTTCAATTCCAACCCCATTCTTATTTAAGTTTTGTATAGCCGTCTCCCACCCACCTCCCCACCCCCATTTTATATTTTTTAAATCTGAGGTCATGCTTAGAGGGGCTTTCCATAAGATTTTAATTGTAAAAATTGCCATTTTAAAAGTACATGTTTGTATTTAAACATGTGTTTGACCAACACTGAATTCATTTGTGTGTGGGATGAGGTAGAGATAGTTATTTGTACCTTTTTTAAAAGTAAAATTGCTTGTTCATGTATCTTGCCCATTTTTATAACGGCTTGCTTATTCTTAAGAGCTCTTTGCTAATTAGGATAATTAATCCTTTCTTACATATTGTTACCCAATTTCCACCCCTACCCCCACCCTGATTCATATTTTATGTACAGTCCTCTCCCATCTCCCCACCCCTGCTTTATATTTTATAATCTTAGGTCATGCTTAGAGAGGTCTTCTATAAACTAAGATTTTAATTGTAAAAATCACCATTTTTAAAGTATATTTTTGTATTTAAACATATGTGTTTGACCCACTGAGTTCATCTGTGTATGAGATGAGGTATAGAGGTAATTAGTTATTTGTACCTTAAAAAGTAAAATTGCTTGTCCATGTACCTTGCCCATTTTTGTGATGGGCTTGGTTATTAATGCTTAAGAGCTCTTTGCCTATTAGGGAAATGAATCCTTTCTTACATATTTTTACCCAGTTCCCACCCCTGCCCTCACTCATATTTGACTTTTTTTACAGTCCTCCCCCCATTAAAATTTTTTAAATCTTACGTCATGCTTAGAGAGGCCATCTATAAACCAAGATTTTAACTGTAAAGATAGCCATTTTAAAAAGAACTTTCTGTATTTAAACATACATGTTTGCTGTACATTGAGTTCATTTACATATGGAATGAGATAGGGATCCAGCCTAATTTTTCCCCAAATCACTACACCATTTGTTTGTAACTATTTGATAGCTTTGTACCAGGCTTATTCCTCCCAACCCCCTACCTCCCACACCCCTCCCATCATTTTTACTGAGTTATAACTAACAAATTTTAATATATTTGGTGGCTCAGATGGTAAAGCATCTGCCTGCAATGCGTATTTGTACCTTTTTTAAAAGTAAAATTGCTTGTTCATGTATCTTGCCCATTTTTATAACGGCTTGCTTATTCTTAAGAGCTCTTTGCTAATTAGGATAATTAATCCTTTCTTACATATTGTTACCCAATTTCCACCCCTACCCCCACCCTGATTCATATTTTATGTACAGTCCTCTCCCATCTCCCCACCCCTGCTTTATATTTTATAATCTTAGGTCATGCTTAGAGAGGTCTTCTATAAACTAAGATTTTAATTGTAAAAATCACCATTTTTAAAGTATATTTTTGTATTTAAACATATGTGTTTGACCCACTGAGTTCATCTGTGTATGAGATGAGGTATAGAGGTAATTAGTTATTTGTACCTTAAAAAGTAAAATTGCTTGTCCATGTACCTTGCCCATTTTTGTGATGGGCTTGGTTATTAATGCTTAAGAGCTCTTTGCCTATTAGGGAAATGAATCCTTTCTTACATATTTTTACCCAGTTCCCACCCCTGCCCTCACTCATATTTGACTTTTTTTACAGTCCTCCCCCCATTAAAATTTTTTAAATCTTACGTCATGCTTAGAGAGGCCATCTATAAACCAAGATTTTAACTGTAAAGATAGCCATTTTAAAAAGAACTTTCTGTATTTAAACATACATGTTTGCTGTACATTGAGTTCATTTACATATGGAATGAGATAGGGATCCAGCCTAATTTTTCCCCAAATCACTACACCATTTGTTTGTAACTATTTGATAGCTTTGTACCAGGCTTATTCCTCCCAACCCCCTACCTCCCACACCCCTCCCATCATTTTTACTGAGTTATAACTAACAAATTTTAATATATTTGGTGGCTCAGATGGTAAAGCATCTGCCTGCAATGCGGGAGACCTGGGTTCGTTTCCTGGGTCAGGAAGATCCCCTGGAGAAGGAAATGGCAATCCACTCCAGCACTCTTGCCTGGAAAATCCCATGGACGGAGGAGCCTGATAGGCTACAGTCCATGGGGTCGCAAAGAGTCGGACACGACTGAGCAACTTCACTTTCAGTGTATACCGTGTGATGATTTCATATACATTGTACAGTATTTCTTGAGTAAATCCACTTGATTTGAAACTGCATTACTAAATTCCTCCCACCCAATTGAGATGTTGGATGGACAGAGAGCTGAAAAGCAGATCCCTATTTTGGGGAGAGTAGGTAAGCAGACACACCATAGTATATAATGGTATAAATTGGTAAAATACTTGGATAGGGCAGCAATGCTCAAAGTATAGAATTTTTTGATGGACCTTAGTGGTTTTCTTCAGGGCATGGGTTTGGGAGGAGGACAGGGTGATCATTTGGTATCGTCTGAAAATCATTTTCAGAAACCCAAGATCAGGCTTCCCTGGTGGCTCAGACGGTAAAGCGTCTGCCTACAATGTGGGAGACCGGGTTCGATCCCTGGGTCGGGAAGATCCTCTGGAGAAGGAAATGGCAACCCACTCCAGTACTCTTGCCTGGAAAATCCCATGGATGGAAGAGCCGGGTAGGCTACAGTCTATGGGGTCGCAAAGAGTTGGACACGACTGAGCGACTTCACTTTCACTTTCAAGATTAGATCAACAAATAGTATGGGAAGATTTTACACCCCCTTATAACCTTGGGGCCTTGTCACCTAAACATGGGGGCCTCCTAACTTCTGATGTAGTCCAAACCCTGAACAGTGTGTGTTTGCTCGAAACCGCAAATAATTCACAGGAGTCACATCTTTGCTCACATTTAATTTTTATTTTGATTTTTTTAATGCTGCACAACACGATATTTATTTCATTTGTTTCATTTATTTCATTTATTTATTTCTGTTTGCTGCTATTATAGTTACTTAAAGAGAGAAGGGAACATTTGTGGCCTTTTTTTCTTAATCTTAATCTATAGGCCGCCTTAAGCTTTCTAAATTTGGAATATTTAAGCAAGCTGTAGGGTAAAGGGGGTTTCGCAAAATCACTTGAGGGAAAGGAAAGGTTGCTTTGTTAATCATGCCCTATGGTGGGTGATCAACTGCGTGTACAATTATATCTTACTTGTAATTAATTGCGCTTAAGGCCTTAATTAAATCTGGAGGTTCCCTTCTTAGAGCAGCTCATACTGACGGAGGTGCATGCGCTGGATGATGTCACGGCAGTCGTTGAACACACGGCGGATGTTCTCGGTGTCCACAGCGCAGGTGAAGTGAGGGTAGCAGTAGTGGCGCCCGTCTCCACTAGCAGTGCTGATTCTCTGTGGGGACAGAGGAATGGTGGTCAGCGCCCCCTGGCCAGTAACTCACCAGTAGATGTCATCTACCAAGCTCTGCCCACTAGTTATTGACATCATGTTGAAACAATCCCCAGCTGAAGGGCACAAAGGCTAAGAGTCATGCTGGCTATCGGTGAAATAACATGGAGGAACTGGATGGTTTGATCCTCAGATTTAGAATTAAGTAAACAATAGTCTCTACTCACCAGAAATTCATCTCGAATGAAGTACTTGGCCCGGGTCACGCGTGGGTCCTCTCCGGGCTCGGGAGTCGCTGTAAAGAATATAAATATTTTGTTACTTAAGTAATTAGAATGAGATTCTTTTGCTCCCCCTATAGACCCTTTACAGTGTGGTGGTGGTGGTGGTGGCTGGGGAAGTGGAGTTCCATTCTTAGAGATCATTCATTTTTAAAATCAAGAACAGAAATCTTTAACATATGCAAAACCCTGTGGGACCAATGGGCACTAATCAACTGCAGAAAGCCATACGTACCATCCTCAGGAGTAGTGTAGCGAGCAAATTCTGGAAAGTAGTCCTCAATCTTCGATTTTCCAGCAAGGACTTTCTCAGCCAGCAGATCTTGCTTGTTGAGGAACAGAATCACAGAGATGGTGCGCAGCCATCTAAGAAAGAGGGAAGCGGGTTTATTGCCCAGGAAAAGAGAGTATTCTTTTTGCAAGTGGTTTGAGATGCTTGCACAAGAACGGGCACAAGATTCTTTTCTATTGACCTTGACATCAGTAGCAAGGAGATGGGGAGCGGGGGGCGTCACTGCACAAACCTGTTGTTCCAGATGCTCTTGAAGAGGTTCAGAGCCTCCTGCAGGCGGTTGGTCTGGTTGTCCTCCCGAATGACCATGTTGTAGCTGCTGCTGGCAACCACGAAGATGATGGCAGTCACATCTTCAGCACAAGAAAGCAAACATAACGCATGTTAGCAGAGAAAGTAAGTGATCCTTAACAATTAGAAAAGCTAAATGTCCTTAAAGAGCAGAGAAGCCTGCGGCTTCCGTACCATTGAAGCATTGGATCCATTTGCGGCGTTCATCGCGCTGGCCGCCCACGTCAAACATGCTGCAGGAGAGAAATGATACCTGGCCACTCCAAGGGTCGACAATGGTCCACCGCTCTCCCAACCAGAGGGAACATCAAGATATCTTTTTTTTTTTTTTTAAGGGAACCATTTACTTACTGGAAGTTGACTTTGTCCACCTGGAACTTGGTCTCAAAGATTCCAGAAGTCAGGACACGGCAGCGGAGCAGATCCTAAAACAGAATCTTGGGTCAAGGGATCTCACCGAAACCAACTAAAACTCATTAATAATTGCCAATCTGGAGTTGCCAATTAGTTGGGACAGAGGGCTCCAAGTCCTCTGCTTGTGAGAATGTGTGCGTACCTGGTCGCTGGGCACGTAGTCATCCTGCTTGATGACATCAATCTTGTCCAGGAAGCTGGGAGAAAAAGATGCACCAGGGTGACCACATACTCATGCCACTTTACCCACTCACTATTCCTGCCTCTCTGCAAAGATCAGCTAATGGAAATGATCACCCCACAGTTACATGGCGTTAAGTCAGTGGGAATTTTTCTTGTGTTCATTAAACTTATGATTCCAAGCTTATGCTTTAGAGAGGTTAGAGCAAAGAGAATATAAGATAAATGTATTTGGCTGAGCAGTAGTAGGTCTAGGCATCAGGAACTTTGAGTGGGCTCTCCTGGCCTTGTTTTAATTTTAAAAGGCTGGTTCTGTGCAGATCAATCAGCTGACTGATTTTGTGCCATTTGATAATGACTGAGTTAAATTCAAATTGTTTGGCTTTGGTTAAAATGGCAAGTAGGATGAAAATTGGACCCTTCCTGTCATGCAGTGTTTAAAAAAATGGGAAGAAAATGGCACATTTAAGAGCAGCAAGGTTTTTTTCCCTCCCAAGAGACTAATGAAAATGAGATTGTCTGAGTTACTCAGAAAGGGTATCCCTTCCTTCTACTTGTAAGAAGGGGCCGGGCCCTTACCACACTGAACAGGAAACAGACACAACGTTCCCTTCCGTTCTACTTGGTCTATGAAATAGCACAGTCCAGATATTAAACTTTAGCGTTTTCAAAAACCCTCACAGCCACCCAGGTTAGGGGCTCTTATTCAGGCTGGGAGCCTGCACAGTGGAGGGGTGGAGATCTTAGGGGCCATCCTTAACGATGAGAAAGCTTTATTAAGGGGAAAAGCAGTGTTTTTTACCTCCCTCTCCCCAGCTATACACTGTCCCCAAAGCAAAAAGTACCTTGCTTATGTTACTAGACTAGATAACACTGTTAGGAAAAATAACTTTTAAAACACTGATTACTGTGTTAATGTTAAAACCAGCTTTTTTCTTTTTCCCCCTTGGGGGGAGGGGTCTGGAATTATTTTAAAGGGGGCTAATCAGAGAAGAAAAATCACAAAGAAAAGTCTATTTAAAGAAATTCTGTACCTTTTTTTTTTCTTCTTTCCTCCTTCCTTTTTACCAGTTTAAAGTTAGTCTGGCTTAGAGGATATACTAACTTGCCCAATCAGTCTTACATTACAGTACCAGTCCAGAAATAGCTCCCCAGCCGCCCTGGCCTCCAGCATGTTGCCATGGCAACAGAACCACAGTTCTAAAAATAGATCATCAGCACCAAATCTTGTGAGAGAGACATCTGGAGTGGGGCCAGCCAAACCCGGGCTCAACAAATAAAAACAGGCACCCTAAGAAATGGGCAAGGTAGCAGTAGATCAACTTTTTAACATAAAGGCAGTGAAACCAGAAACACACTGGTCACTGCAGGGGCAGAGCTGCTTTCCAATCATCAGGCTGGGGAAGACATTTTATAAAATTTGAGCTGTGTTCTCTTTTTCTTAAGAGTTTCCTTAAAACTTTCCATAAACTGCAAATGTTGCCTTTTTCAGATAAAGTTGCAGGAGTAATTGAGTGTTGCTTTAAAAACAACAACAACAAAACTTTTAAATGGTGTGAGATTTAAAAAAAAAAAAAAAAAGCTGGCTAAACTGTTAATTAATGAAGTTGTTACACCCTACCCCCTCCCAGAGCACTCCAAACTGGGGTGGTTAAATCCTTCTAATCTTGTACCTGTACTTCTGACTTGGATCCAAACTACAAAAGGCAAACAATTCCAGGATTTCCATTTGTTTTGCATTACTATAATTAGCACTTCCAGCTTTAAGCTCAAACTTTTGAGAAAATCAGAGACTTTGTTGAAGAGGGGGTGGGGGTTGCAGGGGGAGGGGTCACAGAGACTGGCTAAGATGGACTTTTTTTTTTTTTTCTTACTCGTTGAAAAAATATACAGATTTGCTTGCATGTGAAATCACAAAATAGCTATATGTGTGACAACAAAATAATCAAATGCACTTCCAATGGGAAAGCAGGGCCAAGGAGAGATAAACTAACAGGCTTCACAGCCCCTAACAGAAGCTCCTGTGATGTGTAGATAACAGGAATCTGGGGCACTTGCTTTGTGTTTGCAGTTGGAGTGCTGTCACCTCTTCCTCCCTCCTATTTATTCAAGTGGTTTTCATAAGTTCCTCAGGCGTGGGGCTCCTAAGTAATGCAATTTTAGCTTTTTGTGAGCCAGCCGGGTACCGTGTTCCTGGTTACTTAATATTTTCAATAGCAAAATTGTGTGTGTTTCAGTTACTTACATAAGAGACGCTGAAACATCACAAATATCTCATGCCCTTCCCCCGGTCATAAAAGACAATCCAACTTAAGAATATAGGATAACTGAGACCGCTGAGTACATTTGTGCAACATCAGCAAACAAACGATACCTTTAAAATATATTTTATGGCTCTGAACATCACATATTTGCTATATTATGTACAGGATAAGCAAGGTCGTAAACTTTTTAAAAGGCAACTTTCCAGCTGTGTTTATCACATCCACTGGAAGAGAGCCCATGAAGGGACACAGCAAGGACCCCATGGGGGGAGCATCCTCAAATTAAGCCCAGTGTGAATGAATCAATAAGGATAGGAGATGGAATTCAACACAATACCCAACTCTAGATGAACTAGACATATTGGACTCTGGCAGCTACTACAGTCCCTTACCTGATAGTAGAAATACCAAAGCAACAGACTGGCCATGAAGGAGGGGGCAGGCATATTTTTGCCACACTGTTCCTCTTTGTCACATTTTAAATTACAGCAATAAAATACAATACTTCTACCTTATCCAAAGTGTGAAAGCTGTCCTGTCTCCCCACATGCTTGAAGGTCAATTCAATTAATTACTTCAAGGTAATTAATTATGAACATCACTTTACTACAGGTAATTATCACTTTGCTCTACCAGGCATTACCTGTTTGTATAAAAATAATGTCACTGCACTAAAAAGTGCAATTAAGGGCTTTATAAAGCCAGTGAATCAGACTAGAACTTTCAAACTGCAGGTAGGAATAACTGGCTGGCTTCTCTAAAAAGAAGTAACTTGAACAGTGTGAGTTGTGGTTTTTAGGATGTTCTCCATGTGTTTGTGTGTGCGCGCGCGCATGCTGATGTGGAGACAATGTACTTACTACTGGGCGCAGTCAATCAGCTGGTACTCATTGGAGCGCTCATAGCAGGCACGCACCCCTTCATCCTCCCAGAGAGCCTTGGCATGCTCGTAGAATTCCTGGAAGTGAACAAGAGAGGGAATGTTTAGACACGGGGGCTGCTCCCAGTCAGTGAGACCAGAGTTCACTCTGCCACCAACCCTGGGTGCAATTATTCCCTGTTTCAAGGCAAACTAAGGAGTCAGTGTTCATAAAGAACTTCAGCGTGCTACACATACTTGGAAATTGAGACCAGCTGATCTCTTATTGTGGATTACTGGTCTTGGGTAGTTTTCATTCTGTACTTTTTGGGAATGGGATGAAGGGCCAAACTAAACTACTGAATAAGTTTCTTTCTTCACCCAGTTGCTTACCTAGGAGGAATACAAACTAATTAGGAGACTTTGCCAATAAATGATTTGATGTCATGGAGGTAAGACGTCTCATTTATGAAGATGTGATGGCACCGCAATTTTTCTTCCAGGAAAATGTGAATTTTAGCAAAAAATATTATAATTGGGAGCCATTGGCAAATCTGACCTTGTCAGTCAATGCCTATCAATCAAAGGAGCAAATGACCTCTGCCTAGTTTTAAACTGCAGTAGGTCATGGTTCATATGTCATTTGACGTAAAAATATTTTTAATTATATGGGGCAATCTCCCCTTACAAGGGAAGGAAAGATTTTTCTGCAATGTGAATGCAGCAAGAAAAGGGTCAAAAGCTAAATGGGAGGACCCTTAAGAGTCACCATCCCGGTGCATTTTTAATGGGCTGCGTTTTTTCTCCTATTAGAGCTACAGAATCACAGAAGAGTCTGTGTTGGGCATTATGTATGCTGTGTTTACTGCTTGACTCTTCTTTTATTTTTTCCTATTTAAGAGAATTTACCTAGCCATACTTATTAATACTGCTTCCTGGATAGGAGAAGTTTGCAGCCAAACCCATTTAAAATATACAAACACAAATTCCCACGAAATCCTGACAAAAGGCAACAATAAGTCATTTTTTTTGCTGTAGACAAGTCTTTTCCTTCTGGACCTTATAAACTTGCCCATCTTTCCACCTTGTTTCCTGTTCCCCTTTTATAATCTATTCTTCCCTCACTAAGGGTCAAAACATATATGCTTAGGGCATGGGCAGGTCTCTGTTCCCTAAAAATAGTTCTTTATGGAGCCGACAAATCTGTGCAAAAAGTGTCCTGCACGTCAGCCAGGGAACAAAGAAGACAATCCCTGTGTTATAACATTTAGGTGAGGGCCTTTTGTAATTTTTTTTTTAATTAATGAGAAAAGACTTCATTTACCCCAAGGCAAGGACTGATTTTAGAAAAAAAATTAATAAAAGTTAAATGGCAAATTGTTTAAAATGAGAATATCTCCCATTTATAAAACTCAGAGCTGGCACTTCATTTTTCATTCCTTGATATCTCAAAATAGTTTCAATCGCTAGATGATTAGCATTTCTGTGCCATACTCAACATACAGTACTTTGTCACAAGATGTATATAAGGGGATAATTAAGGCTGCCACAACTCGTGACTTTTTCTTCTGTGAAAATTTACAGTCCAATTCAGTGGGAATTGTAGTATTGAACTGGGATGTTTACTTGTGGAGAGGAGTGAGTCAAGACTGACAAGGGGTGATAGAACTTTGCTCCTCCATCTTGACTGAAGCCCTAATGATTATTGCTAGCTATTGCTGTCATTTAAAGAATAAGGATTCTTAATGGGTTAACTGTTTCCTAACAGTGTCAAAGAACTGGGTTTTGCTGGCAGTGTGCAAACTGAGCTTTGTGGCCGAGTAGGGGGAGGGGGGCCCCTGGTGGTGTGGGGAGGGGGTGCAGGCTTGGCTTACGGGAGGGAAATCAAAGTCCGGCACGTTCATCACGCTCAGAATGTAATCCACTCTGAACTGGTTCTCTGGGTTGGCCAGCTCCACAGGGGGCACCAGGTTGCTCATGGCGGCCACGATGGTCTGAAAGTGATGGAGCAAAGGTCAAGGGGGGGGCAGTCTGAAAGGGAGGCTAAAAGAAATGACAGAAAAGGACCAGGCACGTACTTCAATGGCCTCTTTCAGGTTGTTTTTGATGTCCTGCACTTTGGTGGCCTTCTCACTACAGTGGGATTGAAAAGGAAAGAAAAAAATCATATTGCATCACGTTGACTCACAGTGTCGTTTCAATCATGACTTTCCAACTAAAATAGTATTCTGTTCTTGAAGGAGCGGTGGGTTCAGATCTTTGCTTAGGTTGGAGGTTCCTGAATAATAGTGGTTTCAAATGATAACCACGCATTGTGTCCTGAGGACACGCCCAAGTGGGGCAGAACCCCAAGCATCTAGATAAGGATTGTGGCTACTGTACCAGAAGTGTAGGCTGGTTATTTACTATTCAGAGGGGCTTCCACCCTCTTGTGGCCCCCACTGCATACCAGCACTTCCTAAAAGTTCCTACTGGCCTTTATTAGCATCCCTACTGGGGGTTCAGTTGCTCAGTTGTGTCTGACTCTTTGCGACCCCATGGATTGCAGCACGCCAGGCATCCCTGTCCCGAAGCTTTTGGTAGGGATAGGAAAGCGTTACTGTAGTAAAGGGAGGTGGGGAAAGGTCATGGTGTGCCTTGGGGCTTCTTCAGTCACTGGATTAGCATAGGGACCGGCAGTGAATGAAATGTAGGTGGTAGTGTTAATTACAGACTTAAGGGCCCTATTTTTATTTATTGGACTAGTCACTGTGTGTCCCTCGATGCAGCCAGCAGCAGTGGACAATATTTCTAGTTGATGATATTAATATACATTGATCCCTCGATGTGAATAGAGTAAAATGGAACTCTGCCACCCCTCCCTGGAAGTCTTTAAGATCTGGGATTTATGGGGGGAAGGGGAGGGAGGCGGTGTGGCCTATGCCCCACAGTTAAGTAGATGTTAGTGCCCTCAGCACTTTTTACTTCTGATTTTAACTTGCACACCTGGGAGGGCAGGTGTGGTCTGTGTGGAAACAGCTACTTTCAGGGTCCCTGGGGCCACAGGTAAAGGCCCTTTGACTCTGGGGAACCCTGACACTGTGCTTGTCCCCGTGTGTCTTCAGACACTGTCCATCATCAAACACAGCCAAGAAAGATTCTTTGGGGCTGTGTTCTTGCCACAGTATTGCCCAGAGCGGGTCACCTGTGGGCTAGGGGACTGGACCACACCCACGACACATCCTCGGAGTATCAGGTCCTGGGAGGTGACAGCAGTGTCACAAAGATGGAAGGTGCTGCCCCAGGGGAGGGGCAGAGGGTCCCGGCGACAGAGGCAGGAGGGGGACAGGGCTTATATTTTTCTTGCTGGGGATTTTTTAAAGAAATCTCTGGAATCCAGTTGTTGATGTATTCACGGGGTTAATTCACCTAGAGTACTGGGATGGAGGTAGAAATTAAACACGTAGCCCCTCAGGGGCAGGACACGACAGGACATTAGCGTAGAGGACACGCGGGGAGGGGATGTTAACAGCAAGAGCAGCCTAGCCGGGAGGTCAGTGTGAATAGGAGAGCGGGGGGCAGCTCCAGGGCCGGGGGTGGGGTGGGGTGTGTGGCCATGTGATCGCCTGCAAAATCCCGCCCCCCGGAGAACTTGGCCTTTCACCCTTTCAAAATAAGCCTTTTGCATATTCGTTGGAGCGGTGGGCCCTCGTTTTCTGAATGATCTCATTTCTTCCTTCCCCAGGGTGCAACTGGCCTCCGAGACCCTGCCCGTCTGGTATCTGAATGGGGGGAGCTAGTTTAGAGGTACTGCCCTCATCAGGGGCTGAAGAGGGGTATGGGCAGGGCTACAGATGGTACCAGGAACCCCCTCATTGCTCCTTAATAAAAGTGCTGTAAGGCGGGAGAACTCCAGGAGAGCTGTGCTGCCAACCAGGAGTGGGGGATTTGTGCCCCAAACCCCTGACTCTTACTGCAACCAGCATCAATATAAAGGTATCTCATCCTGACCCCCTCTGTGAATGTGTGAGTTTCTGAAAACCCTAATCGTGTCCCGACTTGGCGTTACGGCCTAAATCAGGTATTTAGACTTTGGAGTTTTAAACGGACATGTGTGTTTCCAAATTGCACACAGAAATTCAAAGTTAAAACCCCACAGGACAGTCTCATTCCCATTCATTAGAAAGAAGCTCCATTTCCATGGTAATGAGAGCCTTGAAGCTTTGGCTTTAAGGTCCCACAATAGTTAAAATCATGTATGTCTGGGTATTAATGCCCAAATGAGCCCAAAGCAAGAGAAAAGTTATTTCCAGAAACCTGGTTCTTTCATTCAGTTTGATATTTTGGTCTAAGTAGTAGTATGGTAATTGGAAAACTTCCAGTCTTAAATACGGATATTCTGAGAATGTGCTCAGTATTCATCTACGTATGTGAATAGGTGTGGGAGTATATCAAGTATAAAACAGCTAAAATAGAAATCTGAAATCTAATTCGGGTGTGTAATACTAAAACAAAAATTCCTCCATTGAAGCAATTACTATGTAGATGGAGATATTATACTGGGGGTTGGCAGGTTTATCATAATTTTTACTATCGCTTAATGAATTTAACATTGATTGTGACATTCTCTGATAAAGTTCCTCATATGTTTTCGAAGTAATGAAAGCCAAAATGTATATCAACTACATACAGAATTCTAATGGATGAAAAGTGGGGGCTGGAAGTACTGTTTGGATTTTGTAACCTCCCCCCCCTCCCCGCCCCCAACATGTATAAAGCCTGAGATCAGGGCTGCTTCATATGCTGGGTTCAAATTTTAAGAGATAGTCACCCCCTCCCCCAAGTGTTAGAGGAAGGCTATGTTGTATACTGACTTCTTTACCTTTTATCTTTATGCTTTTTCTTTTTTTGGTGGGCAGACAGACGAAAGAAGAAAGACAGAAGACAGACGCAAGATACAGGGATTGCTGAGACATGCAGAGAATTTTTATTTATCACATTTGTTAATACTTAAGTTTTAACTTGTAGAACAGAGTCACAGATAGAAGAGCAGGCTGTTAGTAGGTATTAGTAGGGTTCAGTCAGGGATCTAGCATAGCATCTAGGAAGTATACAGGAGGTGGTTCAATAGGGAAGTGGTTCAATAGAGAGGGGTCATAGCTCTCAAATGCCAACTTTTGGTACAGTAAGCTGTCAATCACTGTTTATGTAGATGCTTTGGGTGGTTGATACACTACATATTTGTCAATTAGGGATTACTTTTTTTGGTTTTTTTTTTTTTTTAATTTTTTTTTTTTTTTTCAGTTATCTTTAGAGGTTAGGTATTAGGGCCCCATCCCTCCACCCCCCACAACAGAATAGTATTTTTATTAGAAGTTCCTAAGACGGGCAATTCCAGCATGCAAAGTGTGATAGGACATAGCCGGGAAGATGAGAAATTGAAGCCATCATCTAGGGGTTATATAGTCTAAAAAAAACAGATGAACAAACATGTGTCAGTTACTTGGTCCTGACCCCCCAGTCTCCTTTGCCCCTCCCCTCCCAAGCCACAGAAGCTATTTTTGAGGTGCCCTAGGCTAGGTCAGTTGGCTCTGCATGTTCTCAGGACAAAGACCTGCTCCCTCACTGCATGCTGAATACGCAGAGCAGTGCTTGGAGAGGATTACCTGGCATGCGTGTATGTATGTGTGCATGAGTGTGACGGGCAGTGCGGATGCAGGAAGTGAAGGGGAAAAAATAATTCGATAATGAATGGAAAAAGATGGAGGCCATCATTAATTTCCTGTCCACTGGATAAAATGACAATTTTAAAAAGACCAGAGACTTTTTGAGATCATTCTCAACAATGACCTCCCTCCTTCTCAAGGTGCCAAGCATTTATCTCCCCCTGCCCAATTAAGGACGGTGCGGCACCACGTATAACAGAGGTAAAAAGATTTTTTCCCCCCCAAAGAGGTCTGAAATTTTAACATCAGACCAGCCACAGGGTAGACAGAATTTAGTAGTTTTAAAAACAAGTAGCCAGTTTTTAAAACAAGTAGCCAATTCAAATGGAGAGCTGGGGGTGGGGGATAGAAACCATCAATTTTTGAAATCCTAAACTGACTGTCTTAATGCTGAAAGCTATAGCTTTCCCCCAGCTGGATCTAATTATACTTTAAGGATGGCAAAAAAAAAAAAAAAAAAAAAAAAAACCTGTTTTGCACTTCACTTGCTCTGAAATGACAAGAAATTGTGTTGTTTGCAAATGTATATACCAAGATGGCTGATGGCCCTTAAATGATTTTGGTTTTCTTCCCGGGTCTCTGTGTCCTGTTTCCCAGTATGAGCTTTGGTGTGTGTCAGGTGTGTGTGTGTTAAAAAAAGTTTTTCTGTTTTTGAATGTTCCTACCCATCGCTGTTGCTCCTTGCAGCCTGCGGGTCCTCTTCGCCGCCCCTTTTAAAGAGAGATTGAAAGCTCACCTAATCTGCAAGGCACTGCAATTTCACAAAAACCCCACACAGCCTCCCTACATTCCTAAACAAACGGCCGCCATCCTCCCGTTCATTCTTAGGTCGCCGTCCTGGCTGAATTGGCAGTCTACTGAGACCTGCAGGCCATGGAGGGAAGAATTCCACACCTTCACTGCAGCATTAGCAGAACCCTCTGGAGACTTCCGTCAGGTACAGGAGGGACGGATAATTATTTTCTTGTGCTTTCACTAAATGTACATGCATCAGGGAGCTAACGCAGTGATTTATCTCACAGTTCTTTGGAGAATATAGCAGCCCGTAAGGCCCCGGAAGGTTCCAGACCTCAGTCGCCGTGTTGTACTGAACACACGAAGGTCCACGATTTTTGGCCCGTGACTTTCTGGTGCATTATTAATTTCCTCCCTTCTTGGACTTGGGCAGCTACCCATAAGATGTTTTTATTTCTATCTAATTGTTCCCCACAAATTGTCATCAATTAAAAGTGTGCCTGGACTGTGAGGCACACAGCAAAAAAAAGACGATTAAAAGAATTAAAACCCACTACCACCAAGCCCCTCCCTCCCCAAACCCAATCTTCGTGATTGGCAGGAACTCCTCCTTAAAGGTGGGAGGGACAGGATGGCTTAAGCTGTCTACCAGGTCTTGTAATTGATTAGCTTATTAGCTCATCCAGTGTTAATGGCACTCCCCCCACCCCCAAATGTAAGGAAGAGAGTTAGCTAGCGTTGAGTTAGGAAAATCCGCATTTGACCTCTGTATTTGTGAAGGTCAGATTAATATGCCACGGTTACTCTGCAGAGGTACTCGGCACAGCAGTCTGCGGACAGTTAAGGCAAATGTAATAGCTCAGCCCAGCCCTGACAAAGCGCACGTTTACGGAGCAAGGAGGCAGAGACCCTGAGCCACCACACAGAATCCCCTTGGGTGGACGGATGTCCTCACTTGGCAGGGAATTCCTAGTGGAGAAGGAAACCGCCTTTGTTGCAATACCGCAGTGAGGAAAAAGAAAAAAGGAGGCTCATTTGTATGAGATAAAAATAAGGTTTCTAGGCTCACATAAAGAATTCCCCTGTATGTCACTTTCACAGGCTAAATTTAACATCCTCAGAGATTACCTATGGTTTCCTCTACAAACAGGCAAATTGGGAATGTCTCTTCCTCTTTGGAGGAGGGGAGCGGGGGGAGACACAACAACCCAGAAAAGAGAAGTGCTGGTTTAAATGCCTCGTCTGCTTTACAGACAGGCTCACTTAATGGGGGAGAAACTTTTCTCTAAAAATTAAAAAATTTTACGGCAATCCACAGAGTAATAAAACTTTAAGTGAATTATTTCAAGGATTTCCTATCTTCTATTGGACCTGAGCTAAGGTAAACAGTGGCTGCTGCATCCTTTTAAAAATGCAGGCCACATCCAGTTTGAATAAAAATATTTATCTAGAGGGTACATGGTCAAATTATTTTTGCTTAACAAGCCTCCTGAAGCAGCGCTCCCCGGAAAGTTGCTGGGGGGAAAATTATGCAAGATTTTTCTTTAAATTACAAAATCGGAGCAAAAAGCCTATTTCAGGCTTTTTGTTTTAATTGACAGCAGTCTCTGGCGGCAGGGCTTTACTGAAAGGTGTGTCAAATTAAGAATTTCAGAATTGGTTTGTGACATGTGAACGTGACTTAATCAACATGTACTTGCATACCATTAACTCATCGGGAGAGCCATTCATAAAACTGGTAAAAGAGCTCATCCCTCTGAATTTTAAACTTAGAAAGCATCCTAAACTAAATGTCCATTTGTATGGATGATGTCATCCTTTTCTCTACCTTACCCCTCCATGATTATTTGGCCTAAGAAATTCTAGAATTTTCCATAAAGAGGTGCCTCCTGCAGTTCTTTTACTTCTAATAGGTGATAAAATTCATCTGTTTCCCACCGTGTAGTGCACAGTAGGAGACAGTAACTAGTCTTTATTAGTTCGTTGGAGGGAGGGGTTGGTGCATAACTGAATTAAAACTATGCCCCTCTGACTCAGCCTCCCCTTTGGAAACTAAAGGGGAATGCAATTTTAAATTGAACCCAGGTTTAAGAAAAGGAATAGGATTGCTAACCAACTAGTTAACTGCAAACTAGTGCCTGCAAGTGTTTGTAAGGTTAACTACCCTTACCAGCCCTCCCACCCCCGTGAAAGTAGAGGGTGGGTCTGGGGAGACCTCTGCCCCTTATTTGCATCCTTCTCCTATAGTTTACATCTTCATATATGCACTCTCTCTTTTCATCTTTATTCTCACTGCGGTATTGTCACATTGTCTTAAAGCAAGATACCTTGAAGGACTTTTCAAAGGCAAAAGTGCCCCTAGGTCTGGCCAGAAGTACCTAACTCCCAGCCTTTCTTCATTTAAATTATCTTTTTCTTTTCTTTAGGCAAGATCATCGATTTTTAAAAAGGTAAATGATGATTTGCCCATGATAATTCCAAAGGGGTGGGGGGTGGGGATGAAGAATTACTAACAAGGGCTGACTCTTCCCACTTTGTTTTATATGAGAATATTATTGAAACAATGTTTCCCTAATAGTTTAAAACATCCTGCACTGGTGCATTGCGCTGAAATGTGCTGGGGGTGGGGACCAGCTCTGCAGTGGTCAGCGTGGCCAGGCAAAGGGATGGCCAGGGCCGGTGTTAGCCACGTTGAAGACCCACTGCACCAAAACCTACAGCAGACCTGTCACGGGGCCAACGCAGGGGCTTTATAACTGTTTGTTGCTGCACCAAAGAGTAAAAAAGGAGGAAAACAGCCCCTAAAGGGCTCTTTCCTGATATGTAGGCTGAAAAAATTAAGCGGACATTGGCTGCCCAGCCCCTAAAAGCTACCTAAACTTCCTAAAGGGTAGTATAAAATGTGGTACTCTGATTGTGCCCTTGGTACAGATTTGACACTTACTCTCCATTAAACCCATTAACATGCAGGATCCTCATTTGCTTCACAATGGTGCTTTTACCAGATTCTCCAGCACCTAGAAAATGAAAGTAAGTCTCAGGTTAAGAAAGAGGCATTTTACACACTTTGGGCAGGGAGGAGAGAGAGGGAGAGAGAGAGAGAGAGACACTATTGCTGTTTTCTCCATAGAAGCAACACGTAAAACACAAGCAAAATAAGAGACGTGCAAATTTCCTTGACATTTCGACGCAGAAAAAATGAAATAAACATCCAACTTTGTGTGTACCTGCAGTATTTCACCATCAGAACAACAAACAAGAATTAAAGGTTTTGGTTTGTTTAGGTGTTTTCTCTCTTTTAGATGTTTTAAAATTTGTGGGGTGGGCACAGAAAGAATGATGCAATTTTGTCATGGTGGGGGGAGGTAGGAAAATTACAATTGTAACTATGAAACTGGATCTTTGAACTACGAGCATTCACTGGTAAAAATGTACACCTGAATGTATATGGGCACGTAATTCATTGTTTGTTAGCTGCTTCATGGTTAAAATACCCCAGGGTTCACAGACAATGCCCGGACCCCTATGGCGCCCCCAGATCTAAACTGACGCAGCAGCTCTCCAACATTTTCTCAAAGTAGCTGTTTTGTCTGCACGGTTCTTGTCCCCTGGGCTACTTAAAAATCACCCCCTTAGGCCCACAATATGCCATTTGATCCACTTCTCCACACCCCTCCCCCTTTTACTGCAAACTTTATTTTTTTATGGTAAACTCTCTCTGGATATAACAACCATTTGGGGGTGCGGGGGGGGGGGAGATGAAAGACCATCGATTTGCTGTCTTCTTGAAAAATATTTAAATATAGTGCTTGAGAACAACCCTATTAATAACATGTTAAAAAGGACAAGACTTTAATCATAAGGGAAAATATTCCTGAAAACGACGGAATTTTCAATGATTCCAAGCCCTTCACGACTAACAGAGCTAGAAAAAGGGCGTATGCCCCATTTGAAATCACCTTAAATTTGTAAAAACATGTATTTTATGGAAAAAAACATAGTTCCACCAAGCTAGGAGGAGGATTGCTAGTTTCTCTGCCTCTGTAAATGGATACTCTGTCCAACAAATAATCCTGAGTGGACAATTTTTGTCCCCCTCCCACACAAACCTATTTGGTTTTGTAGCCCCTCTTCACTTTTTATTGTTTTACTGCCCAGAGAGCAAAGCATTCCTCCTCCTTTTGCCTTTTCACAAGACTGTAATCAATATCTGTAAAAAGTTAAAATTAGTTTCCACAGAAACATTGATTTCAAAGCAAACATTCTATCTTAATGAGCCTAACTCTCACAAATTAAAATATTAATAGTACTATTGAAGAGAATACATAATGTTAATCAGAATCTCCAATATTCTTATTTCGTGTTAAAATTCGTAGCACCTCTCTTTTACATGCAGAGGTCCGTGCCTCAGTTTCCACATTCAGGAAATCAGAGAAACTGAAAAACTACTGCAAGATCTTTTGTGGCCACGTAATTCAAATTTTATTCCATTAAATTAAAAAAGAGGATCCTCTTTTTTAAAAAAGGGCATCATTATGTTTACTCTTTTTTTGGGTAAGGGGCATCACTCAGTGAGAATCACCATTTAGAGATGTAAAATGCATGGCACTGACCCGGGCTGCAGAGCCCCATGCCAGAGGCTTTTTATGATAATGGGACTAGGACCCCTGGGGCAGGTTAGCCTAGTGATGCCAGGTGCATTCAGAGTTAACAGTCTCTAAGGGGAGACTACGATCACTGTGCAAAGGTGTCAGAAATTTAAGGTACCATTCGCATCACACTTGTTTTAAATTATTCAGATAGCAAGAGTGTTCCTAGGAAAGATTCTAGACTTTTCTAGGCTTATACTTTGAAATCAAATTATACGCAATTAATATTCACACACCATGATTCCACCTTTAGAAGTTTTTGACAACAGCTCAACATATGTACCATTTAATTACTGTAATTGCAAATACATAAACACCAAAGAGACTTATTTTCACTTAATAATTTTCTGCTTTACATAAATCTGGACCCAGAAGAACAAAGACATGACCCGTCCCCCAAAAGCGAAGGAGACGCCACCACAACGGAAAAACAGCCCTTTACATTTTATTCTTTATAATCAAGCTCTTTTGTTGATATGTGACCCTGAACTAGGTCTTAACCTAGCAAATTCACTCAGATAGCCAAATTACTAAGGAAATGGAAAACTTCCATACTAATTAATGCTTGTGTAATTCTTCTGGTCATTTCAACAATTTCTTTTATGCTTCTTTTATTTATTTTTCCAAATCAGCACCTTTAAGAAAAATGGGGGAAAGGCCATCTCCTTAGAGTTAACACCCCCCCCCCGGTTTTTTTTTTTTTTTGCCAAGGAGGAAAAACCGCAATCAAAAGGAGAAAACCCCAAACCAAACAACCAAATGTCACTTGACAAACAACTAATTCATGTATTCTCCTCTCCTTCCACCTGGAAAAAAAGTCTTTTCCTTCAAGTGCACTGGATTCCGCCCCCCCACCTTGAAAAGGAAAAAAAAAAAAAAAAAAACCACGCCATTTCCAGACCAAGAAGCCATTTACAGACAAATGTCATTTTCCAGTTTTGATTTGTGCATGTCTTTTTTTTTTTTCCTTTTTTCACAAAGCGCTCTCAATGTGGCCGACTAACAGGAAAATGTGTGTGTGCTAATGGTTTATGGGGGGGGGCGCTGCTGCGGGGGGGTGGGCGGCAGCTGCTACAATTAATTCTCTTCTTTGCTTTTCAAAAAGCCTGCATATCTGGAAGGGGAAAAAAAGGTCATACTGTAAAATGACGTGTCATTTGGCTTCACTGGGCACTTCAGCGTACTAACTCCATTTTTTTATTTTTTTCGGCCTTATTTTATTCGATTCTCCTTCGCTTCCTTCCACGGCCCGGCCCGGCCCGGGACACGTCTGCTCCGCGCACACAGGGTGTCCTGCCCCAAACGCACCAAGTCGCGCCCAGCGGCCGCCGCGCAGCCTCCTGGTGCTGCCAAGAGCCTTATCACAAAGACTGCCCTCTGTGTGCCTGCCTGTAAAGACTGGTGACCCTCTGCCCCTCTGCAGCAGACTCCAGGTGGCCACTGCAGAGAAAGCACGAGGGTCTCACGTCTTATTCATGCCCCTTCTAGTTCCTCATTCCTCAGAGAGCTGGCTGGCTTCTGTCTCTTATACACATCTGGTACCCGGGGAGGGGTCCCTCCGCCCGCGTCCGGCCCGGGACGGGACGGGCCCGGGAGACGCCCCCTCGCCCCCCTGGCTTGGGCCCCAAGTGGGGCCGGCCTCCGGGGGGCGAGGGGGCGTCTCCGAGCCGGTGACGACCCCTCGCACGACGCCAACGCTCCACCCCCCGGGCCGCGTCGCCCTGCGGCCCCCAAGGCCGAGCGCCCCCCTCCCCTCCCGCGGGCGCCGCCGAGGGGCCGGGGTGGGCGGAAGGGGAGGGAGTGCGAGCCAGAGCCTGGACTTAGGAAAATTTTCGAAAAGAAGTGAGAGACACAGAGCGAGCTAGAGAGCAGGGAAGTGTGGAAAAAGCGAGGCGAGCACGAACCAAAGGACAGAGCAACCGAAAAGGAAAATGTGTCCAAACACACATACACAAATACTCAATAAAACTCCACACTACACAGCGATGGTGGTGTCTGGGGGTGGGGGCGAGGGTCTGACTTAGATGAGCCGCTCCTCGCGCCCCCGGCGACGGGCGCCAGGGCCGGACCCGAAGGCACCCGAGGCCCCGGAGTGCCCTCGTCCTCTGCGCTTGGCCGGGCCGCCCACGAAGGAGAAGAAGGCGCAGCCCAGGAACATTCGGAAGCAGCAGGTCGCCCCGAAAAAGAAGCCGCAGCCGCGGCCCTCGTCCGGGCTTGGGTGCAGCAGAAAATCCAGCACCCACGCGGGGTTGCGCACGGAGAAGACCAGGAAGGTCAGCAGCGGCAGGTGGGCGCTCAGCGCGCTCATCTCCAGCCGCCCGGACCCCCACACGGCGCTCCTGAAGCCTCGCAGGGCGTCGAACAAGTCGTCGTAGTCGTCGTCCTCCTCGTCGTAGTCGTCGTCCTCACCACTCGAGTCCGTGTCCCACTCCATCCAGATCCTACTCGTGGCCCCGGCGCCGGCGCCCACGCCGACCCCGGCGGCGCCCTCCGCGGCGCCCTCGACGGCGGCGGCGGCGCCGGCTGCGGCGGCGCCCTCCGGGCCTCGGGCCTCCTCCTGGGCTTCTAGCCCCTTCTTCTTCATCTTCTTCTGCATCTTCTCCAGCTTCTTCCTCTCCTTCTCCTTCTTCTTCTCCTCTTTTCTTCTCTTCTCCAGCAGCTTCTTCTCCATCTTCCGCCGCTCTTTTTCGGTCAGCAACTTCTCGCCGGGCGCCTCTTGCTCCGACTTTTTCGGGGGCTTCTTGGCGACCCCTTTCTTCCAAGACGCGCGCTGCTCGGCCAGCGCTGCAGCCACCGCCGCAGCTTCGGCAGCCACCTCGGCCGCAGCCAACGCTGTCTTCCTCTCGCTCTCCAACGCTCGAGCTTTGAGCTTCATGGCCATCTTCAGCATGACGGCTCGGCCACCTCGGGGTGCCTGGCTCTCGCCTGGCCCGGGCGCCCTGTTTGCCCCCGGCCTCGGGCTGGCCGGACCCCGTGCGCCCCGTGTCGGGGGAGTCTGTTGCGATCCCCGCGGCTCTGTCCCGGGGGCCGCGGAGCGCGGCTGCCGGGCTTCGTCCGGGCTGCTGGGCTGGCTGCCTAAGAGTTAGCGCCAAAACGGATGAGCAAACGAAAAAGGGGCGAGAACAAATCAAAAAGCACCCAACAATACGAGAAATCAAAAAGCACCAAGAAATGTCAAACAACTCAAAAAAGAAAAAGTGCAGAAGGCGCGATGGCACGAGTTTGCTGTTACCCTCGGGCGCTCCTTGGTTAGGCTCTTGGGCACGCCAATGGAGAAAAGAGAAGAGAAGAGAGAGAATTGGGGGGTGCCCCGAAGGCTCGGGCAGGGCGGTAGCGCCGGGGCGCCCCTGCCCTGTCCCGGCCCCTGCCCTGTCCCGGCCCCGGTGGCTGTTGCCCCGCGCCGGGCGACTCGCACTTCCGCGGGAGGCCACGGTGCCCCCGGACTTACATGTGAGTGAGGTGCACTCACACGCAAGGCAGTGCCTGCCTGCCGGCCGCCCGCCGCCGCCCCGCGCCGGGAGGCTTCGCTCCAGCCACGGCGCCGCCGCCCGGAGCCAGAGAGCCAGCGAGCGAGCAGCGCGCCGGGCCGGCCACCTGACGCAGCCCGCTCCGCGGTGCCGACGCGACTGAGCGTGCAGCCGAAGAGCAGCGCTCCTAAGCGGCCCGATGACGCCCCAGCCTCTCTTCAGAGGACGGACCCACCGCGGCGGCCCCTATAAACCGAAGGGGAAGCCGAAAAATCGGCCCGCCGGGGACGTGCCCAAACGGGCTGCCGCGCACCCCGGGGGTGCGGGCGGGTGCGGGGGTCCACACAGGTGTGGGCGTGGGGCGTGGGGGATGCGGCGCTGGGGGGCTCGGGGGCGCCCAAGGCGGTGGGCGCCGGACCCCGCCTCCCAGACCTGCCTCCCAATTTTCGGTGAGTGGTGTAGCCCTGGGCGGCGTGCAAAGTGTGCGACGGCGGCGCTCGCCCGGCCGCGCGCCTCCTTACCTCCCGCTTCCCGGTTAGCGTGCGCGGGGCCGGCCACCCAGCCCTCCCTCCCAGCGGCGCGCACCCGCGGAGGTAGGTGTCGGCACTAATTAATCGCGGCGCGCGATAGGCGATGTGATATGAGCGCGGAATGAGCATCATCGCCAGGTGAAGCCGGCGAAGCGAGAGCCGAGCGCTGGTGGCCAGGTCGCGGGGTCGGCGCCCTTGGAGTCCTCCCGGGTTGGCAAGGTGGTGGGCCAGGGTGTCCCAGTTATCCGTGGCTGGGCCTGTGGGCCGCGGTGGCTGGGGGTGTTCTGGAACAGACGGAAAAGTAGTTTATTGATCACGAATTTGTTTGAGAATTCTTTAAAAACTTTCAAGTGTTTTCCCCACCCCACCCCAGCACTGTCCCATTTAAGGATAGAGCAGGCCGAGCGCAGTGGGTTAAGGGCAGTGACACCGAGTCAGTCCTCAACGGCTCGGCGGTGGCTCGCTTTTCCTGGGACCTTGGTTGAGTCGTTTGAAGTCAAGCGGGTGTCTGCTTGGGTACAATATTCATTCATTCATTCAATAAAAGTTTGGTCCCAGCAGCCCACCTGGTGCCCAGGTGAGTCAAGAGTAGCCAGGACGTCAGTCAAAGACCTTGGCAACTGCCTTTGGTGGTTCACGGGTCACCTGCCAATCAACCCAAATTCACAAGTAGTCACGACTACTACTCTCTCCGTTCTTTAACTTTCTTTCACTTTGAAACAGTCATTAAAACTTTGGATAAAAGTTGGAGGATAAAAGGAGAGGAAAACAGCCTATTTGTAAATGGAAACACAGCTAACATACCTAGGGGGTGGGGTGATTGATTGGTTGGGTCAGAGGCCTTGAGTAAATTGTCCCTATAGTTTTTCTTTGAAAATAGAAAGGCACTGTTAATCATTCAACGGGACTGTTGAAATGCCCCCCTTCCCCCAGTTTGCTCAACTCAAAATAAGAAAAGGTGTGACAGATGAAGGTGTCACCTATTATTTGCTGTTGACCCCACCAGGTACACCTCTGCACCCCACCTCCACCCCCCTTCTACAAGGCCTCACTTCATGAACCTGAGAGATGGCAGGGCAATTCAAAGTCAGCCGAGAACACTCGGAATTAAGAACAGGAAGTGAAATCTTCACTCCAGACTCTCATGGTCTATCTATATCTGCTACCTCTCCTGACAGCGACTGGCCCCGACATTCTCGGACTCTGCAGAAAAGTTGCTGTGTTTGCCCTTCCACCCCCATTCCCAAATCAGCCAGGTTCTGATCACGCTCTGGATATGTCCTCTCTTTCCACACAAAAATACACGTTCTGTAGACAGAAACCTCAAAGGAACTGTCATCCACCAAAACAAAAATGGATAAAAATATTCACCCTATAGACCAGAATGTTCTCATAAATAAATTCCACAGTAAGGCTGTCTGAAACTATGACTTAATCATTCACCAGCTAGATTAGAGACTACCTAAAGATTTTTTTAATCTTTACCTATTAAATAAAAACCTCTTGCTTGAATTTGATTAATTGATCGATTGTCATTTTTAAAAATTGGTGAAGGCTTATGAGGAGGAGGAACAGGCCAGATTTTTGTTAAGCTCCATTTGTTCCAAAGCATCTTCCTTTCCTGCTTCTAATGTAGCAAAGAGCAAATACATTGTATTTAAGAGGAACAAGGTAAATAGTAACCAATACAACCTTGATACTTATGCCAGTAGCTACACATTACTACAAAGAATATAATGAAGAGTCTCCTTATTTGGAAATCCCTGAGTTGGGTTAGCATCTCCCCCCTTTTAGATAAATATGACGCCTGAACTTTGAAAGGAGTGAAGCTGTCCCATGTCATATGCTGACACATATTCCAGGCAAGTACAATCAGGACTATTGTCCTAGAATGTATAAAGCAAGGTCAGGCTTCAGCCATTTCAACTTCTAACCTGGCAGGACATTCTTGGAAAAAAATTTTTTTCTTTTTTTTCGTGTAGCTTTCACCTATATTTTATTATGACCAACCACTGATGAACAAATAAAGCATTTACTTTGTAAATATATGACAGCAGGTGGAATCAATGGTTTACAGGTAAGCAAAGGCCACTAAGAGCTCTGAAACACAAGCTCGTTTGTGGTCTGTTCGGCTTTCTGTTTTCACCCGACACAAAGTGAAAGATGAGATTTTACTTAATTGGCGTGGTGAGCCGATACTGTCTACAGTTTTCAGTCTAGCAGTTGACCTACCCAGGGCCTTAAAAGTTTTAATTTAAAAAAAATTTTAAAAAGGCTTTCAGGTTCAGAGGCCACCATGCGTGACCTTTTCATACGAATTAGTGATTTATTTTAATAGGTTGTTACCATTTTAAGTGCCTGGTTTATGCTTTGAGAGTGGAGCAATCCATTAGCATAATTCTTGGAACAGTCCAGACAGGAGAGTTTTCCAGTGGATGGGGCCTCTTGTTTGGCTCAGGGAAAGATGGAAGTCGTGGAAATTTCAAGCTCTGAAGAGGGGCAAAGGGCCAGAATGTCCCGGGTGTAAAGTGCCTGGTTCAGGTGACCTGCTCCCTGCCAAAGCCAGCAAGTGGGGATAATAATACACCCGTAACCTAAACACTAGGTCACCTCGTGCTATGACTTTGTGAAACAGAGAGGGGGTCCCATGCTATACACACGGCTAACCGATCAACAGCTCCCTCCAGCAAAGCATACTTTACAACAATGGATGGATTGGCAAGTCGGGGTTTGTTTTTCTTTTTTAGTGGTCTTGTAAGCTTCATATTTATGGGTGGATGTGTTCCTTGGCTCTTTTGCATCTTCCTGTCTGAGAAAGAATGCCTCATCTGCTTTTAGAAGCAATATACTTGCTATAGCTCAGAATCTTGAAAACGTTTTTACACTTAATGCTGTAATTAAGTTTTTGGACAAGCATGTGTTCTTCTTGGCCTTTCATTAGATGGATCATTGTGAGGTTCCAGAGAAAATAAAATTATGATATTATTTTAATAGCCTAGGAAACAAATAGGTTTCCACTGAAACAGAAACCTTAGCTGTAAGTTTTTAATAATAATGTTTAGTACTTCAATGGTGCTTTCTGTCTTTAAAGCACATTTTGCACTTTATTTAACTGAATGACCGAATTTGTTGTTGCAAATGAATGTGACTTGAAACCTGTACTATACACATGATGAAGCAGGTATTGTAAAAAGCCTTCCTAGTTAATCCTGATTGAGAAGGTTCTATTACTTAGTCCCATAAAGTTCTTAAGAATCTAATGTACTGCTTACCAAGGGCATTTTTTTCCTTGTCACACTCACTAGTTAACAGTGACAACCACAAGGTAACCCTAAACTTGCATTCAAAACTAAACATGGTGTTCAAGTTAGTGAAACTTCCTTTCAAAAGCTGACATCAAGGAACTAACTACAGGGCCACATGAAATTCCCCAATTTGATTCCTATTAATTATAAAATAATTTATTTTTAACTTAGAATATACTCTAATCAAAACAAAATATGGAGGCACGTTAGCCAATGTGTTTGGACCCAATTTTTTGAGCCAGTGGCTTTGGGATACCGATCAAACATCTTAAAAGCACAGTTCACAAAATGAGGGAAACTGGGTCTTTGGTGCCTTAATGGATCTTTCCTGACTCTGATGGATGGACACCATCAAAGAGAGAAATGTACTGGTCTCTATGATGCCCAGTTCCCAAGACCCTTACTTAGTGCCTTTCTCATGACATGCCCAGGAGTGGACGTTTAAGAAAGTCACCAAACACTTTGAAAGTGGGACACAATAAAGTAGAGTCTACACTGTTCCTTTTAAAAACTGAAATCTTAATAATGATACACGTGGTAGCCCTGAAAAGATTCAAGGTAGATAATTTGGATGAGGGGCTTACTAACATCAGCCACAGATCAATGGACCCACTTACTGGAGGTCCTAACTGAGGGGTGAGGTATGTAAAACTGTTACCACTCTATAGCAGAAGAGTTAATTTTCCTAAACCAAACTAACTTTTGTTAGGTAATGGGAAAGCCTGTTGCTTCAAACTTTTAATTTGGCCTTTAGGATAGAAATTCATCCAGAATGGAAAATAATGCAGGGAGGACTAGTTAACAATAGGTACAGGGTCAGCTCACTTGTGTCTTTGTTCACAAGATGTCTTATTTAAATGACATTTTGATTCAACATCTTATTAAACAAGTACCAACAGGAAAAAACAAAAAGCAAGTTGGCACAATCAAGAGAGCCCTAAAGTCCTAATAAGATATCTTTCTAAAAAGAAATCCTTTACTTGTTCTGATTTTAAGGATTTGGGTTTTTTTTTTTTTTCCCCACTGCATTCAATTCTTCAAATTTAGCCCCATATAATTAAGTGTTTAGATCATTAAATACTCTGGATGAATCAGGTAATAAATTTCCTTTCATTAAGTGCTGTTTTGTGTATAAAGGAAATAACTGCTAAATACAGCTTTTACCATCTTGGTGTTTTTACTGTATTTATCTACCAACCAACTGTAGATGACTGTTTTCAAACAGGCTTGCAATTAGTTACTAGCCTCAGTTTGGGACAAGTAAGATTCCGATGGGGCTGTGGGTGTTACTTGCCTTCAAACCCCCCACCCCACCAAACCCACTTCCATCTGTTGTTGGTAAACCCAGAATTAAGCAATTAATGGGACATAATTAGTCACACATTTATCTAAAACTGTGGGTACATCTTCATCTTTCTGTGTTTGCCCACACATGTTGAAAATGAAATAGAAAAATGTGTAATTATAGTTTAGCTCCGCCTCCTTCCCTGGGTTTTTATTTTGAGGGGCACAAATGCTTGGTTCCCAGAGAAGCACCAGCTTCGCCCCTCCGTCTTCCATCTCTGTTTAGCCTCTGTTTGGTCACAACTCAGTATTTGCCCACAGAGTGCCCTCGCCTCTGCCGGCGGCGCATGGAGGACTGGGCGGCGTGCACAGCCCTCTGCCTGATGAGCCAGGAGCTACTCAACTCAGCGAAGCCCAGATGCTACAGCGGCTCCTCAGGTCTTTGCCGACCTCTGGAAGTTATGAGGAAGAGAGAACTAGCCAGCTGAAACAACGGGCATTGCAATCAGTCTGGGATCAGATGGAAAGGAGATGTTTTCACGAGCTACAGACCTCAGCCGTGCCCACAGCCACGTCCCAGGGTCTCTGCCTGCCGCCCAGAACTGGGAAGGCGGCCTCTGCCCGCTTTCTCGAACATTCCTGTTTCTTGGTCGCTGAAGTCTCTACTACCTTCTCAGATTACGGCTCCTTTTGTGCTAATTACACCGAAAAAATTGAAAGAATGTCGCTGACTTTACAAAGAACACAAAGCAGGCTTGCTTAAAAAACTAAATATAGCCAATTTCTTTCAGAAGGGGGACCACTCAGCCTTCAAAACAATTTGCACTGTGTGGATTAACTGCAGATGGACAATTCATTTATGAAGACCCAGGTGACAGAAAGGAGGATACATTTAAAATGTTGGTTGCTTTAGGGGGCCGTTCATATGAAATCCCAAGATCTGATTAATGATGAACTGCCCTCCACCCCACCCCACACACACACCCAGTGCTTAATTGTAAAATAAGACTTGCCAGTGATAGCAGGCTAATATAAGCTACCATGAAAAGAGGAAAGAAATGGAATGCCACTGGGTAGAAAGCTATGTACTATGCAGGTAAAAATATAAATGAGAGGTAAAGAAAGTCTAACTTCTCACTCTGGAAGGCTGTGCCTGCCACAAAACAAGAGGATGCTGTTTTTGCAACTCCCTGTTCTCCATTATATAAGGAATGGTCTTTTAAAAGACAGAACTGGGAAGCACATGTTGCTGGCCAAGAAAATTATGGATGGCATCCCCATGCTCCTTCTTTGAAATCCTCTAAGAGTTAATAGGTGAACAGTAGCCGCTTGGAATGATTTATTTTTCCAAGGAACATTAAATACTGAATTGCTCATGCTGAAATAATGCCACAGCTGTGACCCTTAGGGCTGCATTTTGGACACCGGTTCAAGTGACAGGTGTACTTGATGTATGCCCAGATTGGCTGAAATTGTGAGGCCTAACTCAAGTTTTCCCCCTCGACTCGTTGGTGACAACTCTGGAGCCAGCCAGGAAAGGGCCTTTGGCCATGGAAGGCCACGTGTGCTCAGCCGTCAACAAAAACGCCAGCCTTGGTTTGGGAACGGGGAGGATGGGGGCCCCTGCTCCCTGAATAGGAAACAAGAAAATCAAGACAGAAGACAGGGGGAAGAGGAAGTGGGAGCTGAGAAGTCTGATTTGAAATCCTTCTAGGTTTTAAAGCAAACAGATCTGTCCTTGGAGGATTTTAGCAAATGAAGCAAGCCTGGGATTCTAGGAAACGTGTCACCAAAATTGGTATTACTAGAGGAAGTGCCACAAACCTGGAAATTCAGAGTCTAATCTGTAACATACTGCTGCTGCTGCTGCTAAGTCGCTTCAGTCGTGTCCGACTCTGTGCGACCCCATAGACGGCAGCCCACCAGGCTCCGCTGTCCCTGGGATTCTCCAGGCAAGAACCCTGGAGTGGGTTGCCATTTCCTTCTCCAATGCATGAAAGTGAAAAGTGAAAGTGAAGTCACTGAGTCGTGTCCAACTCTCAGCGACTCCATGGACTGCAGCACACCAGGCTCCTCCGTCCATGGGATTTTCCAGGCAAGAGTACTGGAGTGGGGTGCCATTGCCTTCTCCTTGTAACATACTAACTACACCTATTTTTACCCCAGGGTTGCAGTGACCTAACACCAAGAAATGAAAACTCTATAGAAAACTAGCCCTTCATCGATAGAAGACATGAACACCTTGAGAGTGGAGTGGCAGGGCAAAGGTTTCACTAGGTCCCTTAATCTGATCAAGGGTTAGACATCAGCAGTCACTCATGAAGGCAGCTGATTTTTGAGGAAAGCCAGGGAAGGCTCCAGTCTAAACCTTGGGAGCTCTGGTGTGAAGTGAGCAACTCTGCAATGTCAAAAGTCTGGCCTGAGCAAAATGCCTATACGGTGTCCTAGTGGTTTGCAGAGGGCAAGAAGAAGGCTGGGTAAGTGGAGAAGGAGCCCAGATGAAGCTTTCTTTCGTCTATGCCACCGGCCACAAAGGTATGGGGTCCCTATCTTTTGGCAAGATGGTGCCAGGTGGCTGATGGACAGAGAACCACCTCCAGAAGTTGACAAATGTCCCACTTCGGGGCCTGGTTCCAATAAGGATGCTTCTCATGAAGATGATGGTTAAAGCTATTGCTCCCTTATTCTGAAAAGGCAAACCTCTACCTTCTGAGTACAGGATGCTTTCATAATTGGATTCCCTGGGAGCTGCTTCAAAAAGCTCGTGAAAGATTCTTTCAGAGGAAGCTGATATAAAACTTAGTTGGGATGCAAAGACATCTAATCTTCAAGCTAAATGGATACTCTGTTTATTCATAACCATTCAAAGCATCCTAAAGTCTAGAAAGACCTAACTCAGTTCAGTTCAGTCGCTCAATGGTGTCCAACCCCTTGCTACCCCATGGACTGCAGCACGCCAGGCCTCCCTATCCATCACCAACTCTCTTGAGTTTACTCAAGAGCCTAGGCACAAAGACCTAACTAGTTAGCTGCAAATTCCTATCATGGTGTTATTATTAACCCAGGCCTCAGGGGGGCGCTCCAGAGCAGAGGAACTGAAAGTCTCAGCCTTCAAAGTGAATTTCTTAAATAGTTTTGAGTAAAAATCAGTAATCAGCCTAAATATGTTTCAGTGATCTGCCACAAGTTAGTTGAATGCAAAAGGGGGAAAAAAAAAAAACAACCCCAAATTGTGAACTAACTAGGGTGATCCCCAAGGACACTTAATGTTTTCATCTCAGATATAAGATAACTTTATATTTCATTTGCCTTGCACATTCTTAAATGTGCTAAATAGATGTGTATTCCTCACCTTGGCATAACTATATATCCTCTAGATTTACTTAGGGTACAGAAGGCAGAGAAGGGAACTTCGTAAAAAAGAAGACGACGACGACTAAAGAATAGAACTCTACAACAAAAATTTAATTTCTAAAATGGATGCCAAAGTAGAAGAGACAGTGGCAGAAAACTATATGCGTTTTCAGTAAAACTACAAACACACCAAAAAAGGTACTAGCAACCGGAAAACCCCAGGGAAACAAACAAAATCACTCAAATTTATAGTAATTGAACCCTAGCTGTACCTTCTTCCCAACACCTGATAGTTCTGTGAAATCACCCAGCTGTCAGTCTTTTCCTCCCAGCAATGTGACACTGATTTGTCATTATTAGAATTCAGAGGTCTGCTTAATGAACTCTTAATAAATGAAAGTTATCAATTCTTGACCTTTTCCCCCTGAAATTCTCGGTATGTGGTTAAACTGCTGAAAAAAGTATCTTCAAGGTTCTGTGACTATAAAATAGAAATAAAAGATCAAGGCTGGGTGGCTTGGGGAGTCTGAGCAGATTTGGGTTCTGCCCTGCCTGAACCCCAGAGGGAAAATGAGTAAGATCGATTGGAAACAGCATCTGGGGGTAATAGCAATGCTCTGCTTTGGCTGAGCTGTCTGCAAATAGAACTACTCTGCCTGAGACTGAAGTCCAGGAGGGAGGGGTGCCAAGGAGCCCTTCCCCCTTCCTCTGCCCCCACTAGCATCCCCTTCCTACCCCACCTGCCTGGCTATTGAAAGAAACTGGAGCCCAAAGAGTCTGAATTAGCTAGCCAAATGAGAAAGAAAGAGAAGAGACTGATGATCGAGTCCTAGTTTTAGTGACTCTGAGAATAAAGGATGGGGGGGCACTTTTTCAAGAAACTGAATCACGACCAATTTTTTTTTCCTATGAAAGCAATACTCCTTGTCCGTATTTTTCACTAGCTGCCCTGAGCTGGTGGTAATCTAAGACAAAATGAGGGCAGGTGGCTTCAGCCTCCTTTTCATGCTAAGGTGGCCGCAGGCACCAGATAAATCTTGACCCTGACAGTGGTGCTGCCAAGAGCCTTATCACAAAGACTGCCCTCTGTGTGCCTGCCTGTAAAGACTGGTGACCCTCTGCCCCTCTGCAGCAGACTCCAGGTGGCCACTGCAGAGAAAGCACGAGGGTCTCACGTCTTATTCATGCCCCTTCTAGTTCCTCATTCCTCAGAGAGCTGGCTGGCTTTCTAGGTCTGTCTCCTCTGATCCCTAAAAATAAGCCTACTTGTGGGCTGTCTCTTATACACATCTAGATGTGTATAAGAGACAGCCTTGATACTTATGCCAGTAGCTACACATTACTACAAAGAATATAATGAAGAGTCTCCTTATTTGGAAATCCCTGAGTTGGGTTAGCATCTCCCCCCTTTTAGATAAATATGACGCCTGAACTTTGAAAGGAGTGAAGCTGTCCCATGTCATATGCTGACACATATTCCAGGCAAGTACAATCAGGACTATTGTCCTAGAATGTATAAAGCAAGGTCAGGCTTCAGCCATTTCAACTTCTAACCTGGCAGGACATTCTTGGAAAAAAATTTTTTTCTTTTTTTTCGTGTAGCTTTCACCTATATTTTATTATGACCAACCACTGATGAACAAATAAAGCATTTACTTTGTAAATATATGACAGCAGGTGGAATCAATGGTTTACAGGTAAGCAAAGGCCACTAAGAGCTCTGAAACACAAGCTCGTTTGTGGTCTGTTCGGCTTTCTGTTTTCACCCGACACAAAGTGAAAGATGAGATTTTACTTAATTGGCGTGGTGAGCCGATACTGTCTACAGTTTTCAGTCTAGCAGTTGACCTACCCAGGGCCTTAAAAGTTTTAATTTAAAAAAAATTTTAAAAAGGCTTTCAGGTTCAGAGGCCACCATGCGTGACCTTTTCATACGAATTAGTGATTTATTTTAATAGGTTGTTACCATTTTAAGTGCCTGGTTTATGCTTTGAGAGTGGAGCAATCCATTAGCATAATTCTTGGAACAGTCCAGACAGGAGAGTTTTCCAGTGGATGGGGCCTCTTGTTTGGCTCAGGGAAAGATGGAAGTCGTGGAAATTTCAAGCTCTGAAGAGGGGCAAAGGGCCAGAATGTCCCGGGTGTAAAGTGCCTGGTTCAGGTGACCTGCTCCCTGCCAAAGCCAGCAAGTGGGGATAATAATACACCCGTAACCTAAACACTAGGTCACCTCGTGCTATGACTTTGTGAAACAGAGAGGGGGTCCCATGCTATACACACGGCTAACCGATCAACAGCTCCCTCCAGCAAAGCATACTTTACAACAATGGATGGATTGGCAAGTCGGGGTTTGTTTTTCTTTTTTAGTGGTCTTGTAAGCTTCATATTTATGGGTGGATGTGTTCCTTGGCTCTTTTGCATCTTCCTGTCTGAGAAAGAATGCCTCGTCTGCTTTTAGAAGCAATATACTTGCTATAGCTCAGAATCTTGAAAACGTTTTTACACTTAATGCTGTAATTAAGTTTTTGGACAAGCATGTGTTCTTCTTGGCCTTTCATTAGATGGATCATTGTGAGGTTCCAGAGAAAATAAAATTATGATATTATTTTAATAGCCTAGGAAACAAATAGGTTTCCACTGAAACAGAAACCTTAGCTGTAAGTTTTTAATAATAATGTTTAGTACTTCAATGGTGCTTTCTGTCTTTAAAGCACATTTTGCACTTTATTTAACTGAATGACCGAATTTGTTGTTGCAAATGAATGTGACTTGAAACCTGTACTATACACATGATGAAGCAGGTATTGTAAAAAGCCTTCCTAGTTAATCCTGATTGAGAAGGTTCTATTACTTAGTCCCATAAAGTTCTTAAGAATCTAATGTACTGCTTACCAAGGGCATTTTTTTCCTTGTCACACTCACTAGTTAACAGTGACAACCACAAGGTAACCCTAAACTTGCATTCAAAACTAAACATGGTGTTCAAGTTAGTGAAACTTCCTTTCAAAAGCTGACATCAAGGAACTAACTACAGGGCCACATGAAATTCCCCAATTTGATTCCTATTAATTATAAAATAATTTATTTTTAACTTAGAATATACTCTAATCAAAACAAAATATGGAGGCACGTTAGCCAATGTGTTTGGACCCAATTTTTTGAGCCAGTGGCTTTGGGATACCGATCAAACATCTTAAAAGCACAGTTCACAAAATGAGGGAAACTGGGTCTTTGGTGCCTTAATGGATCTTTCCTGACTCTGATGGATGGACACCATCAAAGAGAGAAATGTACTGGTCTCTATGATGCCCAGTTCCCAAGACCCTTACTTAGTGCCTTTCTCATGACATGCCCAGGAGTGGACGTTTAAGAAAGTCACCAAACACTTTGAAAGTGGGACACAATAAAGTAGAGTCTACACTGTTCCTTTTAAAAACTGAAATCTTAATAATGATACACGTGGTAGCCCTGAAAAGATTCAAGGTAGATAATTTGGATGAGGGGCTTACTAACATCAGCCACAGATCAATGGACCCACTTACTGGAGGTCCTAACTGAGGGGTGAGGTATGTAAAACTGTTACCACTCTATAGCAGAAGAGTTAATTTTCCTAAACCAAACTAACTTTTGTTAGGTAATGGGAAAGCCTGTTGCTTCAAACTTTTAATTTGGCCTTTAGGATAGAAATTCATCCAGAATGGAAAATAATGCAGGGAGGACTAGTTAACAATAGGTACAGGGTCAGCTCACTTGTGTCTTTGTTCACAAGATGTCTTATTTAAATGACATTTTGATTCAACATCTTATTAAACAAGTACCAACAGGAAAAAACAAAAAGCAAGTTGGCACAATCAAGAGAGCCCTAAAGTCCTAATAAGATATCTTTCTAAAAAGAAATCCTTTACTTGTTCTGATTTTAAAGATTTGGGTTTTTTTTTTTTTTTGCAGGAATGTCAGGGGAGGGGGTCAGATGAGCTGATCTTCAAATATTCCACAAACTGGCTGTCTGGGGACAAAACATCCAGATGCTTTTTCACAACTGGACTTTTGACCAAATTGATTGGATGCTTCAGTGTCAAGAACACAAAAAGTCAGAAGGGTCACCAGAAGAGGAAGTTTGTGGGCGACAAGAAAAAATATAGTAGGAAGCATTACATTTTTCGAGCAAGGAAAATCCGAGTTTTCAGGTTGTGCTAAATGACTCAAAGTTTGCCAGAGAGAAGACAAGGCAGAAAGAATGGATTTTGTAAAAGGTTATCAATATAACCTTTTTATATGGTCCTATTTATTTGGCTCTGGTGCCATCAGAAAGTGGCTTGACACCCCCTTTTTAAGCACTCTGTAAAATGCAAATGGTCTAAATTACAGAAGCCATCTAATCTCAACCAATATTAATTCTGACATGAAAAACGAGACCAATTCTTCAGACAGGATTATGATCACGGATGCCTGACATTAACCGATCACCCTCGTTTCTTAAAGAACCGGATATTTTCCTTTTCCAAAGTGCCTTTTTATTTCTAAGAGAGACCCCAAATCCTCTCAGATGATTCTTATTCTGACACTGAAAAGGTACAGTCTCCTAATGTGGTCTGCTTTGACACCGTAGACTCTGTATCTTATTTGTCTGTTTTTTTCCCCCTCCAAACTAAAATCCCTCTAAAACACCTACAGACCCCCAACAGAGAGGGAGGTCAGGATGCTGCCCCTGTATCTTTCTCCATGCAGACCCAACTGCCGGCCCCTAATATTGTTTCCCAAGCAGAAAAGAGAAGACTGAGAAAAAGATTTGTTTTTCTCTTGTGTTTTCTCAACCGGTCCATTGAAATCAGCAGGATCACGGTTCCTCCATCTCTGCAGCAGGCAGAGTCGCCGAGCATCTAGATAAAGAATCTGCCTTTTGGAGGGGCTCAGATGGGGACACTGCAGTTGTTCTAGAAAAAGGAGGCGTCTCTGCACCCTGAGACCACTGCCACCTCCCGTGAGATCCTGCGGGTGTTGCACTTGGCTTGTGAATTCTCTCGACGAAGTGCAAGAAATAAAGTGGCTTCACTGGGAAATGCCCATTATTCTCCTGCCATAGAGCCCTAAGTCCCTGCTGTCTCGTTACCCTCTGCCTGGTAATTGTCATCACAACCAGAAGGATCTGTACCAGCCTGATGGTTCAGTGAGGGGCAGAAGGGACCCTGGAAAAGTCATGGACTGTTTGGAAGAACCTGCTGGCGTAGAGCGCCCCACCCCCAAGGGCTGGGGGAAGTACGCCCTTAGGTGTTTACCGCAGCCTGTGGGGTGCTCTGCCTCCATGTGTAACAGACATTGGGTAATTCAGAGGCACAAAGTCAGGGTCACATCACGTCTCCTGCTTTGTGTAGTTCTGTCCTAGAGGCTCTCCAGCAGCCGGTACCTGGTGTCTGTAGGGCATGAAAAGGTTCTAAAACAGAGGAGGGGGCTGAAATAGTGCCCTACCACCTCCCTCCATTCCTGGGCCCCGTGGGCAGCCTGGATCCATGTTGCTCTCTTCCTCACATTCCCAAGCCCAGGAGCTAAGGCTCTTTTCAGCTGGGAGTGAGTCTGGAATTTACTTTTCTTTTTCTCTAAATACTGCCAGTCTGAATCTCAGGGCCACCTTCAGGGGCTGGGGGGGTCGGGCTGGGGGAGGAGTTCCTGAGAGCTCAAGGTCGAAGGTCAAGGCAGGGTGGGTGGAAGGGGAAATGGGCCTTTTCCCTGATTCTCACCAGAGCTGAAAGAAACTGATTAACATCTGCTTTCCACCTCTTTTCCCATTGCTACAGCTGGGGCCTCAGCCCTCAGACCTGCAGGGTTCTCTGGCAGCTCCCAGGCCCTAGAACCTGACTTAAAAAAAAAAAACAAAACAAAAAAAACCCACCATTTTCAACAATGAGACGTGTGACCACTGAAAACCCCTCAGCTGCTTTAAAAGCCAATGGGGCAGAACACTAGTGAGACTCCCCCAGCTCGAGGTTAAAGTCACAGCTCACTCCACACAGGGGAAGGGAGAAGCCGGCACTCAGGAGGCACTGGCTAAGGCCTGTCCTGTGGGCTCTTCCCAGGCCAGGCTCAGCCCTGGCTACAAACAGCTGGCCTGACCAGCACAACTGGGGCAGGGACCCGGGACCACGGGCAGGGGCTTCCCTCCCTCCTTCGGCGTATCCATCACTGTGTACTGACAGCCCGCTTGGCACCCCCCGCATATCTCTTTCAGAGCCCCCTCCCTTCCCCCCAGCACAAGCCTCCTCGGTTTAAAAAAACAACAACCACCAAAAACCATCTTGTTCTTTCATCATAATTAAAGTGCTGTCAGGGAAAATGGCATGGCTGATTTTTGCCGCAGTTGAAATGACCCTCAGCTTTCCTCTCCTCTCATTTGCTAAAGTGGTCCTTTCTCTGCCTGAAATCAGGCCCTTTGGTGATGGAAATTTTAGCAGGAAGCGGAGAGTTCTAAGCAGAATCCTAACCTTGGGAGAGTGGGGAGAAAAATCGATGTTTTTGGAGCCGGCCTCTCTGCGGCAGCAGCCAAGGTGCTGTTAGGCCGCCTTCCCCGTCAGCAAGGGTGCCTCGGCTCCATGGCTCCATCGTGCCGGCTCCCTCCCTCCCAGGCGTGGTCAGGGGGTCGCAATTTAGCCACACTTGGAGGTAGATTCTCCCTGTTGACTTATCTAAGGGGCAGAAGGAAGCTGCTTGGAAGGAAGATAAAATCGGAGCGCCTTCCTCGCTCAGAGGGAAAGCGTGACTGCATATTTAATATCCTCGCTGGCCTGCATGTTTGTGTTTGAAATAAAGCTATAACTTCCACGCATAATGAAATGCGCCCCCCTCCTCCTGCCTGCCGAGGGCTACAGAGCTCCGCCGGTGCCACTCCTGCCTGTCACAGCCACTGCAGTGCCCAGGGCCCTCTCTGGCAATCTCAGCTCCTCTCATTTGGTGAAGACGTCACCAGCCTGTGAGCTATCAGAGAACTTTCTGAAAAGGACATTTCAGGTGAGCAATGCAGTAACATTTAAGGGGGGGAAGAAAAAGGAAAGAAAGGAGATTAAAAAGAAAAGAAAAAAAAGGCAAAGGAAGCCAGGGCCCTGAGTACTTCTGAACTGCACCTTTGGAAAACCATGTGTGGAAGCCATGACATATATTCAAACACTTATCATGTGAGGAATTCATAATATTCAATCCTAGCCTTCAACTACCGAGATATTAAGGAAACATGTCAGGCACTTTCACAATTAGCTTAATTTCCTTTTCCTAAGTATCAGGCATCTTGGAAAGGCCTCTTCTGCGTTTCACTGGGGAGCTTAATTGGCAGGTTCCGGGTTTCTAGAAGGGTATGCTAATATGTGGCAAGTCAAAATGGCAATCCAGGCCTCCCTCGATTGAATCGTTAGTTGTTAATGCACCTCTGAGTAACTCCAAGCTCAGGTGTGAAACTAGCCCGAGTGTCACTACAGCACCGCTTCTTCCCTGGGCTGCAGCAAAGGATGGTGGGGCTGTTTATGTAACACACCAGCAATAAGCTTGTTTTTGCGGCATCATTATTTGCCGGCCTAGTCTCCTGCCTCCCTGCTCCTTTCTCCCTCCCCCCCCCCGCTTTTTTTTTTTTTTTTTTTTTTAGTGAAAGCAAAGCAGCTGTATAGTACTCGAATCTTTTATTTCCTGACTATTCCGTGTGTCAGAGAAGTGGACGCTGGAGAAAAACATGGAGCTTGTTATTACCAGCCTGAGCTGGAATGAGTCAGGCACCTGAAGCTTCAATGTGGACCTGACTCTGCCACTCGGATGAGGCCCCCTCCTACATCCGCTGCACTGTACCTGGAGAGAGAGCAAGCCCCAGGGTCACGGGGCAGTGGGGGCAGGGAGCCAATTTGCTGAATTCACTGCTTGAGGGTGCACAGAGCTGGGGGTGGGGGAAGCGTTCGGGTGTCAACTGCCCAAATGTTCCCTCCCCAGTCTTTCCTCCACAGCCTCTTGTTAGAATTCTATTTCACTATTAAAAACGTGACTCTTTCAGCTCTCTGGCCTCAGAGAGCTCTTTATTAAAATGCAAATGTCCCTTAAGGGTAGCCCCATAAGCCTTTGCCAGCTAATGGGATTAACTGAACAGAACACAACCACCTGCAGGGAGGTAAGGAGGCCTGGAGCCAGAAGCCCCCTTCTCCAATTTGCCACAGGCTCATCCCTGAGCAGGGAGGAAGCAAAATCCACTCTTCCTAGCCTCAGCTGTCCAGATGTCTTTGAAAGGGGACTCTGCAGCTGGGGGGCCCCTGAGTCCCAGCAGTGGGACCATTTGCTCACTGCAGTTCTCGGCGCTTTGGTGGCCCCATTTCTTAACAATCAGTTCTCTCAGGATGGACAACGTTTTCAAGGTATCCTAGCAGAGTGGTCCGGATTCAAGAGAGCATCAGGCCACGGTGGGGAAGTAATTGCACATAACTAATTCATTTACAGAGGCAGCCACTTGTAATAAAGGACGTTTTCAAAGTGACTTGGCAAACTGATTTTTTTTTCCCCCTGAGGTGGTAAACAAGCTTCACATTATGCCCTGAAAATGGGTTTTCATTCACATTGATTTCGAAGTGTGCCTCTCAGGTGAAAAGTATGAAAATGTCACAAACAAGGAGAAGCCCAAACTTATTAATTCTGTAAATTTGAATTTGACTCCTGAAATAAAACCAGTCCCTGTTGTCTGGGGAGTTCCTTCAGTTCAATCGCCTTCACAAAAGCACTTCCCTCCTCTTATATCTAAAATAAGAATTCTCTATTTACCTATCTGTATACACACACACACACACACACGTATTTCTATAAAAATCACATATCCTATGCTGAGTATTACAAGAGCCCTATAGATAAAACAACTCTTCCAAAGCTCTGAAGAGATGACTGAAAAGTATTTGTGAGAGAAAAGCTGGAAATTAAATTCTGCAATTAACTCTGCACTTTTCTTTCCGCAAAGACTGGGGGTTAATTATACTAACCTGAATAGTGAGTATCTCTATTTCCATTAGGAAAATAGGAAAAAGAGTCCCAGAGCCCAGAAGCTAAGATAGAGGACAGAAACTAGGATGGAGGGCAGGCCAGGATCTAAGATGGAGGACTGGAGCAAAAATGGAGGGCAATTGAGGACCTAAAATGGAGGACTGACTAAAACCAAAATGGAGGGCATCCCAGAAGATGGAGGATCCAAGCTAAGATGGAGGACCAAAGCTAAGATGAAAACACTTCACAGTACCTCAGGACCTCTGGATGCAAACTGTGAAAGCTTTTTCACCCCACCCCTCAGAATACAAATCCTAGACATAAACAGAAGATTCTAAGCTTAGGTGGAAGAATTTAAGGCTATCCCGTAAGAGGATTTTCAGTCCCAGAAGATCCTGAAAGGCTTAGGCTCCAGACAAATCAGAGAAGAGAGAAGGAGCTGGCTAAAGGAGCTGGATGAAGAAGGAGCTTCACCATCCCAGGGTCAGGCCTCTGGAATCCCTTCTGAAAGCAAGTCCACCCCTCAGGTCGCCCAGCAAACCCCCAGCAACACCTCCTGAAGAAAGGCCTGGTTCTGTAGCTTCTCTGAGACCCACGCTGGGCCTCGAGAAGGTCCCAGCCCTGCTGTTTACCTACAACTGTTCAGTCCTGGACTGATGTGGAAATCTGAACTGTGTGCCTGTGGAATATCTACACATGGACTTCTGTTTTGATCCTTCTGGGTTTGCTACAGTCTCATTATCAAGACTCAACAATCATTTTACGTGACCATTGATTTGCTTTGCTCAACTAGGTTGGGGAAGGGTTGGAAGGCCACCGACATCTGTGTTTTTTGACAACCTTTCTATCTTTTCTTACCTGCCATGTCTATTTCCTATTTAATCACCCAGAAGCAATGGTTCACGGTTAACTTCCTGGGATTGTTTTGATTGTAAGACCAAAGAGAGCAGCAATGCCTTATACCTCTGTCTTCCCCTTGGGGAAGGGCACATTTTAAGTGTATATTGAGTGAATGAATGAATAAACAAAAATGCCCAAATGAAGGCAAACTCACCGACCCAGCAAGGATTTCATGCTTCTGAGAGGCCTGGCAGACACACGCGTGGCTACTGCAACTTAAAAGATGCTACTAGAAAGGCAAAAAGGAAACACAGCCATTTCGACATCTCATTTAACCCAATTTGGCAGTGACTTATCAGTGAGAGAAAATGGGAGCATTTGCACTGAGAACTGGGCAGTATTCCATGCTCTTTGCCAAGTTGGACACAGTCTACATATGAGGTAAACCTCAGATCTGCCAATAGTCAAAAATTAATTCGTGACAACTGTTTTCACTTGGAACCACGATTTCCTTCAATTAGGTGTGTCATTTTATGCTAAATTCCCATTAAACATTTCCCAACAAGCTTTTCTTTTTTTTTTTTTTTTGAAGAACAGCCATGATGATCCTTTTCCCCCTAAGGATTCTTTTCTCTCCCATCCCCTCGGCACCCCCCCACCCCCCCAGGATTCTTAAAGGTCACAGAAGGCCCATTCGATAAGCATATTGGTGGTGAGGCTGCTTTCTGGGCTATTAGGTTAGCAATTACATTTCCCCCCTCTGGCCCCTTAATCGGCCATTCTGCTGGGTTTCAAAGCAATGCAAATTTAACTCCAATCAATTAGTAACACGTTTCTAACTTGGGGGCTTGGGAAAAGGGTGAACTTTTCCTGGTGGAGGGAAGTTAAAACCTTGAGAACAAAAGAATCCTGTTCAACCTAGCAAAAGTCTTCTGCCTCTGTGGACTGCGTTTTTTGGTTGTTGTTTTTGCTTTAGGCCCAAACTGGGGAGAATGGGGTCCTACTACAACAATTTAGGACAAGATTTTTATTTTATTTTTTTTGCTTGAGCTAATGAATCAAGCACAGGACACAGAGGCAGCTGACGGAATATTTTCCCCACTAATGCCAGGAAGCTAAAATCAGCTTTTGTGTTTTTTTTTTTTTTTTAATAGCCTGAGAGATTTGCATCTGGGTGTGATATGCTTGAGGCCCCCCCCCAGCTCAAAGCAATCAATCTTGTCTCCTCTTGCAGAAGCCCCCTCCGCCTTCCTCACGGAACAGAATTGTCCCCTCTCTCTAATGAACATACCCAGGAGAATAAAACTTGTTTTTCAAAAGTGTGGGGAAGGAAGAAAGGAAGGAAGGGAGGAAGGAAGGAAAAAAAAAGCACACAATGCCTATACTGGGTCTGGCAGGAGCCAAGTTCTGGAGGACACTAACCTATAAACTTCTGAGGATTTCCTCAACGTCTGAGAGGTATACGTAATATACAGGGTGTTCACTTTCAACTTGAAGATTTACTTTGCTTTGTTTTGAGTAACTATCAAATCAAAGAACTCATAAAGATTGGCATTTTTTTTTTTAAAGGTCAAAAAGGTCCAACGAGTGCCAGATTTCTTAAAAATCAAACCACTCAGTGGGGTAAGGCTTGTGAAAACACTCAGAAAATAAGGCTGTGCCAGAAGGGGGCTTATTACTAATTAAGGGGAAAAAAAAAATTGAGGAATCATCTTAGGGTCAGGAGAATAATGTTCTAGCAAGTGGAAAAGGGCCAACTGTGGTAGAAAGAGTAGAGGTCACAGCTCAGGGGATGGTGGGGAAGGGAGGTAGGGGCACTGGTCTTGGCATTCAGCACCAGCCCCCAGTCCCTGTCCTCCTGGGGTGGGGTCCTGAAGGGTGGTGGAATGGGGAGGGAGCGATGTGTTGTGTCGTTCCCCACTCCCCCTTCAGATTCCTGGGCCTGCACCCCAGGCCTTCAGTCAAGGGCAGCCTGGCCCCTCAGCTGCGCTGGCCATTCAGCCTGAACTGACAGCGCTCCATCCTCTACCTGGTGCAGCTTCCATTCCTTGTACCCAGATCCCTCTCCTCCTCCTTCTCCCAGACCGTAAGTTCCTAAAGGGCAGGGACTATGGCTCCCCTCTAGAGCTACATTTAGCTAAAGTACTTTTTCTTTCTTTCTCTCTCTCCCCTCTTCCCTCCTCTTTCTAACTTTTAATTTCATCTCTATGTTGCTCTCTCTCTCTCTTTCCTTTTGTACCTTCTTTCTCTCTCTTTCCTCAAGAAAGAACTGGCTTGAAGGGGAGCTGGTTTTTCCACTTCTGAGTTCACAAAAGTTCAGAAAAGAAAGGAATTCAGATTCCTTCCCCCCTTGTCCCACCCCAGGGGAAAGCGCTGAGCAAGTAAAAGAACCCTGAAAAGACACAATGGAGAATGTGGGAAATGCGCTCAGGAAGTCAGTGAGTGTTGGGTGGGGGGGTGAGTTAAAGGTGAAGTTGTTTGCACACCGCCAACAGTACCCTCTTTAGAAACATCCATATGTCTGGGTAGAGAACAGGAGGAGATAAGGAGATATAAAACCCTGACAGGATAAGGGCAGGGCAGGGGGTGGATTTCCTGTAATATTATAATGTCATTTTAACAATAAGTACAACTTCTGGAAGAAAAAGGGAAAGGGGTCAGGGAAAGTGTGGGGTGTGGATTCCCTGTCCTGTGGGCAGCGAAAGTGGGCAGTTTGGCCCGATGTGGGAGACTGGGTTCTAAGAGGACATGGCTCCCCAGAAGGTAAAGATGTGTGAACTGTCCAGGGGGGAAAAAACTGGTAGAGAAACCCACCAAATGAATGGACCTAAGCTCCCTGTCTCCCTAAAGTACAGAATGGCAGCACTGGTGTTAAAACTAAACTCCCAGGGACCCAGAATAGGATGAGACCCTAATCTGAGATGCCGACCCCCCAAAACCTGGGGCTTTTTTCCGTAGGGCTTGCTACATTTCATCTAGAAAATTCTAAGTGATCCATCCCACTTCCTGTAGGCATCCCAGTCATTCTGAGCTCTCTGCTGACCTCTGGTGGGAGAGAATTCTACTGGCCCAGAAAAAGTGTCTTTAACAGGGCAACCCCCTGCCCTGCTTTCCCAGGGACCCCACATCCAGAGGAACACCCCTCCCTCCAGCCTCAGGGAAGGGGGGGAGCTTTGTTAACCTGCCTTGTTGAAAGTTCAGGGCTATGGGTTGGAAGATGTGGGCAGGGAAAAAGTAAGAAAAACTTTAAAGGAGCCCCAGAAAGAGAAACCTGTTGGCATAGAAGCTATTTTATTCAGTTTCATTTATTTTTTTCAGTTATAAAGGGGAAGGGGAGAGGGTGTGTTTAAGAATGGTGTGTGAAGGGTAGGTTTTGTTGGACAGGAATGAACTCCTGTGACAGGATTTGGTAGGTGCTGGCATGGGAGGAAGTTCACGTGGCCCTTCTCAAATAGATGACCTCATGATTTTACAGCTGCTGCAGGGAGGGGAGAAGAGAAATGGAAGGGGTCCCTGTTCTCTTTGGAACCTAGGAACTTGGCCCCGGACACCATCGGATCTCACTGTCCCTCCATTGGACTTGGCCTCATCATGACAGATGTGACCTTCCTTTAAGCCCAGGGTTGGGCCTGAGATGGAGGGTGGGGGTCCTCAGCTGGGGAAAACTCTTCTTAGTAAGAATGCCCATGAAAGTTCAGCAGGCTTGCAGCCCTGAGAGGTAGAGAAAGGTCATAAATGGGAGAAAAGAAAACCTAGCCCTGAAATCTCAGAGACCCTCAAAAACCCCAACCATTTTCTCATGAATGGAAAAAACTGTAAGGATTCACCCCCAGCCAGTATCTTCTCTATAAGACAGCACCGAGTATCTACCCCAAAGTCTACTCCCTCATCTCCCAGGATCTTCCCATATTGTCTCAAATGCTAACTCTCCAGGAACCTCCCAGGGTTTCTCTGATGGACACAAGGACCTCTGACACCTCTGAATTTCTTTTCTAGCCCTGGATTGGGGTGAGAAAGAATCCCACCCTCTTGTGCATCCTGCAGAGGTTCTCCCAATGACAGGTACCCAGAAATTATTAATTAGGTGCCAAACAGCAAAAGACAGGCCTAATATTTCCTGTACAAGCTGCTATTTTGGAAAGGATGCTTTAAGAGAAAAGAAAGACAGTGTGTGTGTGTGTGTGTGTGTGTGTATGTTGTGTGTGTGTAAGTTTGGTGGGGCAGGATGGTTATTTGGCATACCTGTCCTATTAAAACTTTTAAGAAGAGAATTAAAGAAGTTTGAAGTGAAAAGGACAGTCCTCTCCTTTTTCAGATGAGAAAAACTGGGACCCAGAAGATAAGCAATTTGCCCAAGGTCTCAGAACTGGTTCCTGGAAGACCCAGGGCACGCAAAAGGGCTGGGAGGTTAGAGGTCACTGTGATAGCGTGTTTTTTTGCACGGGCCATGGACTAACAGAACCACTAGTTAAAAGAGATATCTGTCCTTAGAGATTCATTGTTCCACTGGAAAACCTTAAAAAAAAAAAAGAAAATGATCCCTGGGCCTTGAGGGGCGGGGACTGTGACCCTGGGAAAGAGGATTAGGGGAGGGGGCTGCGGAATTCTGTCTTGGGCGCAAGCTCCCTGTGAATTCTGGAAAGCCAGGCTCTCAATTGTAAAAGCCGAGCGCCATCTGCCAGCCAGATATGAACAGCCTTGCGTTATTTTATTGTCTCCACTTCCCAGCCCTAAATAGTTGGCGTTCTGGCCCCTTTCCCTAAAAAAAAAAAGAAAAAAAAAAAAAAGGTATTGCTTGCTCAGAAACCTCCCTAAAGTAAGAAATTTTTTTTTTTTTTTTTAATCTCAAAAGAGAGGAAGAGAAAACAAGAAAGCAACGAAAAAATGAGAGAATCTCTTAAGAGGCTGATTTCTGACCCCAGGTTTGAGCTGGGCAGACCTCCGGGGAGAATGGGACAGCTCCCCACTCCCCCTGTCCTTCTCCAGTGAAGCAGTCCTGGTGGCCTTTCCCCAACCCTTTCTTCATGGCAGAATGAAAGGTCAGCGCCCAGCTTGGAGCCTGCCTTAATATGGGAAGTCAGACCCTATCTCTGGGGAATCAAGGTTTTAGGGTCAGAAAGAATAAAAAGCGAGACCTGTGCCACCTGTCAGCTTAAATCTCAGGATAAGACGTCTGCAAGGGATTTGGCTTTGTCCCTTGGGTCATTACCTCTTTCTACATAAAGTTGAACACTGACAGCCGCACCTCCTGGCTCTCTCTAGGACCACCCACCAAGTTTAAGTATCTCCCCTCACCATGGCAGAATCTTCAGGATGAGGAGCCTTGTTGGTATTTTAAGAATCAAGTTTTGGCCTTTCCTGGCTGTCACTTGGCAAATTCATGGAATCTTTGAATAGAGCAGTGGAATCAACCAAGGTTCTGGAAATGAGAGCCCGCTAATGTTCACTCAGTGCACCCTTTCCATGATCCTGGGAAGAAGCCAGGGCTTCTCTGCCCACCCCCTCCGCAATCCGGGTAACTTGGGAGCATGGCAAAGGATGAACACAACAAGTACACCCCGGACCAAACCTCCCAAGGATAAAGATCCCAAGAGAAACCCTCCAACTGGAAAAGAGAACCCTCCGTCAGTCAAGTGTCCATCTTAAAACCAGCCATTTGTTTGCAAAACAAAATGATCTTAATATGCTTCCCTTTTAGCAGCTAAAAAGGAAGAAATGAAATCACCTAAGTGTGGAATTATAAACAGCTATTAGTTTTATGACAATCCAACTTTAAAAATTTTTCCCCTAACGTCTGGCATTTGTTTTGGGTTCTGCCTGGAGCCTTCTAAGCATTTCCTTGGAAAGATGTTGCACTTGGTCCCAGGCAAAAAGTCAAAATCAACATGCAAAAAAAAATATGCCTTGGGTAGTTTCGAGGATTCTGCAATAAGCAGATCTTAGTTAGAGAGCACTTTGCTTAACTAAACTTGGAACCTTTTTTTTTTTTTTAATGTCCAGTAGATAATTTATTAAACTACCAACCAGTTTTCACCCTTTATCCTAAAGTAATCTTAATAGCAAAAGCAAAACTCTAAGTTCTCATAGGTATGTAGAATGGAGAGTAGGGTGTTTTTTTTTTTCCCTTCTAGACTTTGAAGTTAACTTAAGGGCCCCAAATTCCAAGTTTGCTAAGGAAAATGAAAAAAAAAATTCTTAAAAAGTAATAAATCTCAAATAAATTTGTAATAGCTGTATTGGAAGACCAGAAGGGGGCAAACATGTAAGTGTTTTAGGCTCAAAATATAATAAAGAAGCAAAAAGTCTCCTTCCATAAGGGTTAATTGGGCAGGGAGGGGGGCTGGTTAGGTGCAAGCTGGGGGGTGCTAGACCACTATTTAAAAATAAAATGACTTATTCACTATACTTGAGTAAAAAAATAATCTGTAAAAAATATTTTTAATTACTTAGTCTTGTTATGATTATTCCAAGATATTGGTTATAGAATCTGCCCTAGCAATGGGGGTATGGACGGCTGGGTGCATCCACCATCTTACCAAAAACCAAGTACAACTCTTGAACAGGAAACGTCCTTGGGTTCTCACTTCTGTTGGCACAAGTATGTCTTATTTCTAAAAGATCTTATTTTACCTTCATCAGTACAGTCATTCAGAGGCATTCCTTCCACTGCCCCCTACCCACCCCTACAACTTCCTGCCTTGAAATCTCAAGTCCTAACGGTTAGGGGTCACCCCCATGCAGTGGGCTGGTTCCCCGTAGGGCTAGGACTACAATGACCCAGCTAGCAGGGCCTACACCCTATGGCTGCAATGCACACATTACCAATCACAGGCTCTTTTTTTTTTTTTTTGTGGGACACACGCAGGTGAGGCCCCAGCCACTTAGACCTGTTATGTGACCAGCAGCCATCTGAGTACCAGTCCTTACTATCCTGACCATACTCCTCTCTGATGCAGAGTGAATCAATTTATGCACATCAGATAGGGAGAATCCCATCCCCTGCCTGCTTCAAACAGAAGCCCCTAAAGAACCCCTACGTGGTAGATGAGATCACTGAAGGGTTAAAAGCTATTTATGCCCTGATCTACTATTGATTAGCTACAGACTGACTTGCGTAATCAGCAATCTTAGACCGATTCATTATTTCCTTCCCTGTAATAATTTCCTTTTCTCTTCCATTTAGGGTCATCTAGTGAACTTCTGGAGGTCACCTTCTTCTCAGAGATTTTTGGAAATTAGTTCTACCCGAGAATGTAGGATCACCAAGGCTGGAATTAACATTTCTGAGTGGTTACTAGTAACTGAAGTTAGCAACTTTTTCTCTGAAGATAATAGTTTTCTTTTGAAGGTGGTCAGGTTATGATCTATATGAGCTTTGCCTGTCCTAGGATTTGATGTTGATGTGAGGGCAGTGGTTCTCAACTGGGGGTGATTTCTGTTACCCCCCTTCCAGGGGACACTTGGCAATGACTGGAGGCAGTTCTGGTTGTCACACTGTGTGTATGTGGTGGTGGTGGGTGGGGTGGGGTGTGTACGTGTGTATGTGTCTATGTGTCTATGTCTGTAAATGTGTGTATGTTTATGTGTATATGTATGTATGTGTATGCATATATGTTTGTGTGTATATGTGTATGCATGCATGCATGTGTGTGTTTGTGTGCATGTGTATTGTGTGTATATGTGTGTACATTTGTGTCTGTGTGTATATGTATGCATGTGTATGTGTGCATGTTTGTATATGTGCACGTTCGTGTATATGTGTGTTTGTGTGTATGTGTATATGTTTGTGTGTCTATATGTGTATGTGTGCATGTGTATTGTGTGTGTATTTTTTTGTGTGTGTGTATATGTGTGTTACTGGCATCTAGTAGGCAGAGGTTAGAGATGCTCCCACACATTCTACATTGCACAGGTTGGTCTCCATGGCAACATGTCAGTGGTCTGCCTATGGAGGACCCCTCTGTTATACAGAGCCCCCTGAAAATCCTAAAATCCCAGGAGACAGCCAGCAGGGAGAAGTCACAGTTTAAGAATAAGAGACTAGATTTGACCAAAGCTCCAGGGCCTTACCAACCAAAGGGGTTTTGATCAGAACCTGGGCTTTGTCCTGGGGTGGGGTTGCAGGGAAGAGGGACCCTCCTCTGTCTTGGCTGGCTCTCCTCTTCCCCTCTTGCTGTCACTACAGATGTGACACCTTTCTTCTGCCTGTACCACCTCACCATCTAGTGGTCACCTGAAATACCAACTCACTCCCACCATCTCTTGGCCCTTCTAGAGTCAGTCAGTAAAAAAATGATTCATACTTGGGGGTGGGCAGTGGGTGGAAGGACCCCTGAATGACATATATGATTTTATGAATAAGTTAATGAAGTAGACTGTGGGCCTCCCAGACCTATCCAGAGAACAGTGATTGAGAATTAACATGGACACTTGCTATAACTTCAGAAACTACAAAGGCCAAAAAAACTTAGGAGGTACCTTACGGAACCACAGAGAAACAAGAAGCATCTACTTAAAAGGGAGTGTCCATGTGCCCCAGCAATTTCAGTAGCTGTGTACCTCATAAGTGACACACCCTATTTCAACAGGTTGGTTTTTTTTTTTTCATATGGACCAGCTAGCTATTTGTATGGCTAAAGAAACTGAGGCCCAGGCCTGTGGTCCCCCAGGTCAGTGGCCTGGATGGAAACTTGCCGAGATGCAGGACCTGGCTCTGTATCCTTCAGCAGCCCTGGCAAGCAGCCTCTCTTGGCCATGGACTACATTACAGTGTCTGCTTTTAGTCTGTGTGCCTCATCACAGGAATTACTGTTTCTTTTTTAAAATTCCACAGCTATAAACTTACCTGAATAAAGGTTCCCTGTAAAAAAAAAAAATAATAATATATATATATCTTCACAGTCATTTGTAAATTAGCAGTCAGTTTGAGGCAAGGCAAAACTGCTCAGAGAGGAAAGAGAAGTGAGGTGCTCTGGTCTTTTGATCGTAGGGGAGAGGTGAGAGCTGGATAAATCAAGTTCTTTTTCCCTTAGAAGAATTGGTGCTGTGTGCTTGATATGGAGGTTGGGAAAGCTTGTCTGTGGCACGCCTTCAAAAGTGAGTACGAGATTTCCCTTCCCATTATCAACTCATTAAGGGAAATTTAAGGTACTCACTCTGTCCTACACACCAAGTGTGTGTGACAACTTCAGAAACATTGACTGACTCATAATAAATTTGGGATCCGATAACAATTTATGCCTTTATACCTCCCTCCTCGCTCCAATTTGAATCATTAAGAAACATTCAGTAAGATCTTATGTTCAGGTTCTGTGGGCAGAACTCCACGAGTCAAAAGGCTTGAGAATTCTCCTGAGGTTTAACAAATTACCCTGCAGTGCATTCTTCCTCTAAGGCAGGATGGCAGCGCATGCTCCCTTAACGTTCAGTTCACTGTTCTGTCACAGATCAGTCCCCTAATGTCCTTCTCTGTTACAGCCCCCGCTTGCTGCCTGGGTGAAACTACTCCAGGAATTCTGATTGGAGGGGGCTGCGCCTCTCAAGGGTTTGCGGTTTGTCAGAGACCAGAGCGTCTCATGTCTCAGCTGAGCATGTCATCAACAACCAGGAAAAGTCAAACATGGGTATTTTTGTGTGTTGTTCCCTACCTCATTCTCGGAGGGTCTTCTCATCTTCCATTCCCAGTGGCTGGCCTTCTTCTCCATCTGGCTGTCGGAAGGAAAACTAGAGACAATCTTTTTTTTTTTTTTTGGCATGTGTAATAAGCACAGAGCAAGCAGTGCTCAGGACCCCGGGCTCAACCACAGTAGTGATTTGATTTATAGATAAGGGCTAATAAAGAGGAGGAGTGGGGGGGCGGCAGCGAGGGATCTGAGAGGGGAGTAGGTAATGCTTTCTCAAGACAGGTGAAAAATACGCTCCCACCTTATCTTGTCACTCACCGAACAGTGACTCCACACCATCATAAATGTGGCAACGTGTCCGTCTACTGCTTGGGTTGACTCTTGTTTATAAAACCTGGATAAAGAGTGTATTCGGAAATGTTGAGATGGAAAAGGCAGGATGGGTGCCTAGGATTTTTAGAATTTGTAAGTCTCACAGGGAATACCGTAAACAAAGAAAACAACCAGTGACTTCCCTGGTGGTTCAGTGGTTAAGACTCTGCGTTGCCAATGCAGGGGGTGTGGATTCGATCCTCGGTAGGGGAACCAAGATCCCACAAGCTAAGAAAATATGAAACAAACAAGCAAATAAAAACCCTCACTTGGACCAAGGAGAGAAAAATCCAGGAAGACAAGTAGACTCCTAAAAATAATGGCTGCCATTTATCGGACACTTACATGTGCCAAGCCCTTAGTTAGTTAAAGGCTCCTCTCAGTTTTTAGTATCTGATGCCCATTTTAGACAATGAAGGAAAAGGACACATCCTTCTCTGATTCTCCCGGAAACACCCCTCCCCTCCCTTTTCAGAGGCTCCTTGGCCTACACCAATGGTCGGTTTGTATCTGGGGCTTCCCATTAGCCTTCCTCAGTTTTATAAAGGCCACTTGGACTAGTTGACCCTTTAGAGGAATCCCAAAGAGAGATCCTGGCCCGACTTTCACCATCTTATGCCCCGCATGACCATGGACCAGAACAAGAATCTGATGGAACAAAGACTCTTTCAGTCTAATTCAATGAAATCTGTTGAGGTTGGTGTTAACAGGGCCAGAGTCTGAGTTCCTCTTTCTTGGGGGGGGCCACCAGGGCTGGAGAGGGTTAATTAGGCTGACCAGTGCTTGCAGTTTCCTCCTCAACTAATTTTTTTCATTGTTAGTGGGGACCCTGTCACATCAATTGGCCCTGCCCTTTCTATTTTGAAATGGACAATGGGCACGTTAATTTCACATTCCATTAGGAACGCCAAGAGGCACAAGGTGAGCTGCGATGAACCCCACCTCTGACACAGGTTAAAGAACCCAAGAACTGTAGAGGACAGTTTGCCTTTGCAATCTACACGCCTCCCCAAAATCACCTCATGGGAGGGATTTAGAGGGTCACAGTTCTGCTGGGGGTGAGAGATACATTTCATATGGTGGGGAAATTGACTCTAAAAAGATTCATGGTTGATATGGGGAATTTCAAATCTAGTTGTTAGGTTACCTTCTCTAAAAAAGATGCCTTTTTTTCTTTTTTGCTTAATATCAACCTTCCTCCATAAAAGTCAAAGGTGATTTCTAAGATTATGCACTGACTCTCACTAAGAAGGAATTAACCCTGACTAAAAGGAAGGAATACTTTTAAAAAAATAATCACTATGAAGAATACTGAGCAAGAGTTATTTTAATAGGGTCATTAGATCCAAGCCAGGAGATTCTAAACAAGTCTATTACACGGGAACACTAAAAATGGAGGGGGCTAGGCATAAAAGCAACTATTTAAAAATGATGATGATGGTGTATTTTTTATTTTTTTTAGTAGAAACCTGAGTAAAGAGAAAAACTTTAGACCTCACTAACGAATACTTCTGGGGCATTTTTAAAAGACTTTAAGGAAAACCTGCTTTTAAAAAAAGAAGTCCAACAAACAAACTAAGGCTGTGGTGTTGGCAGATGGGTTACAACAAATGTGGAAACAAAATGCCACCAGAACAGTGACAGGTATTCCAGAAATGGGGTGGCTCACGTTTCACGGACACACAGTGGACATTTATAAGCAGGGATCTGTCTGGTTCTGGCTATAATTCAGGAAGCAGAAGACTGCTGGACACCTGTCATCTGACAAGGGAACTAGGGAACACACAGCACACTTACAAATCGCTGCCTTATATCACCGCATTTTGGGGACAAGCAGTGAATTAGAAACTTCTGACGCCCTCACTTATCTTGCAGAGTTGAGCAAAACTACCTGACATTTAATCACTAGGCTTTTGGTTTATTTGCCTATGAAGTGGGGTCCCATCACATTTTTATTGCCCAAGGCTGTTGCAAAGGACAAATGTGACTGGATGAAAGGCATTTAAAAATACAGTAAGAATGTGCTGTCATTATGTGTAATCATTACTATTACAGGTTACTAATAACTCTGAAGGCAGTGAAGCTGTTCCTTTCAAACGGGGTGGGGAAGGTACGGAGGTGGGAGGAATAAACAAAAAAGTGACAAACCTTATTTTATTTCTTTTGCTTAATACCAGTTTTCCAAGGTATCTGTAATGTAGGCAAATGATAAAAATTAACATAGCTATATAGAAAAATGGTTTTATTTGAAGGAAAATCTGTAGGAAATTGGATTTTAAAAGGCAAGGAAGAGATTTTTGGCCTGATAAGTCATGACTTTCCCTCTGCAGCAAATGACTCAGTGGAGGCATTTTGAATAAGGAAAAAAGGGCTGAACTGAAAAAGGAAAAAAAAGAGAAAGGGGTACTCTAGTAGGATGAGAAGGAGCCCTCACTATTGTACTTGGTGGCATAAATGATCATACAATTAATTGAGACTCACTGTATAAATAAAGTGTCATGGCAGAATAGCCATTATTATATATATATAGCATTTACCTGCACAATTTTAATAAATATAGTAGCTACTAAGAAATTCTAACCTAGCAGTCCCTTCAATTCTTAAAGAAAAATGATGGAATCACCCAAATTAGGTTTCCAAAAAACATGTTTAAGCCACTGAAATTACTCAGAAAGGCAATAGAAACATGGAAATAAATCTATCATTGGATAGTGTTGAGTAAGAAATGGGCTTCACTTTTTTTAGCTATTCTAGAATTTCAGTCATGTTATCGACTATCTAACCATTTACCTATCTTTTTAAGATTCTCTGTAATTTGGTTAAGCTGTTTGGGCAATAAAAATGGGGAAGGTATATACACAGAAATGCACACATGTTGTTAAAGCAACAGTTGAATCTGTATGTCACAAATTATCAAAAAGATGGTCATTTGGTCTGCATTTTCAAGGGTGGGCATGTATGGATGTCTTGTTTTATGCGTTAGGATTTAAATATTAGTGAAAATGTTTATCCTAGATGTACGTGGGTCTTCACCCTGCCTTCTCTCCCCCTCCCCAATCAGTCATTCAGATCCAGTGGGGTAACTCTCTTGTCACTTCAGCAAAAAAAAAAAAGACCAAAATCTTATCAGATTGCAGCCTGGTTCAATGAGCCACATTGACACAGCAGGCAGCCTGGCTTTCTGAATCCAGGTTTTCCTGATAGACGGGGCTCAAGGCTCACCGGACTACACTGCATGCAAAGGTGCTTGACCTGGGTGTAGGGCCAGGGTGATGCAGGGTGACCCCAGCTAATCTTCTTTATAAGGTGAATTTCCCCCCCTACCCCTGCATCAAACAAGAGTAAGCAAGGGAAACTTCTAATGTTCTTAAGGCTCAGCCTCAGACATGGACTGTTTGCTGCAGGGTAGATGTTTGTATAACCTATGGCACAAGCCACCAGTCTTGATTTAAGTGGGTGGTGCTCCCCACCCTAAAGCCCCAGAATAGGAGATTCCGGGCATGGAGCAAAGGAGAATTTAGTGAAGATCTGCTTGAAAGATTTTTACAAATGAGGCAACTGAGGCTGCAGCATGTGAGGGACACTGCCAATTAGGCGCCAAGTGCACACTGTGCCTTGGCTCTCCCGTCTGCCCCCAGTTATGGCCCCTCCTCCATCACAGGTGTGCTACCCAGTGCTATGTTTGGAATGTTGAAATGGAACTGTTGTGGCAAAATCAGTTGTCCGCAGGAAAAGAACACATTGTCATTTGAGGCTCTGGGCCTTTAGTGCAGTTAGGGCATCTGAAGTGTAAAACTACCTCCCTCCTGGATGTTTTTGAGGGAAACGATGCTGTCCTTATTTCCCTGGGTGGGCATGAAGAAAATGACCATCACATTTAAAACTGTGACTCGTGAGAAGCACATATCACAATAGCACACAGTTATATGGCACATTACAAAATATTTAGCAAATGTAGCACAGCCTGAAAAATTGTAATCTTGAAATCCCTCGAGAGGGCTTAGAGAATACGCAAAATAAAGAAGTTAGGATTGTAGAGTTTCACTTTTGAAATCTTCACTTAAGCCACACATTCATACCTTTGCTAATTGCTGCTCTGATTGTGGCACAGGAATCAAGACCCAGATTTGAGCTAAGGAGAATCTAGGGGAGGGGGAAGGAGGGAGGGGGACTGGGCGAGGCCAGGGAAGGACTGGGAGATGTAGCAGAGGGTCTTGTTGTGGGGGGAGGAGGAGGCTGTTGGAAAGGTGAGGGGAGGAGGAGGGCGGAGGCCAGGGCCATCAATGGTATCCTCCCAATGGGATTATTAACAGACCTTTTAATATTTTTGTATCCCAAGCCCATATGCAGAGGGTCTTACCTTTGAGCCTCTCTGCCCCCAGCTAAAGCTGCTTGAAAAAATTCACATGTAAACATTTACATGTCTCACAGTTTTTTCACATTTTATCCACACACTTAAAATACACTGGAAGCTTGTTTTAAAAAGTTTTATTTTAATTGCATTTCAAACACAAGATGGGCATTCAACTCCCAACGCATAACCCCTCTCTTAGAACCAAGCCCCTCCTACTGTATTTGGTAAAAGGGTAAAGGATTGGCTTACCTCAGGCTCTTTCCTAGGTTAAAAAAAAAATGATTTCACAGTTCTTAAACATAGCCACGCCCATCCCCTGGAATCAGTCCCGATGTGGTTTGTAGGGGTTTTTTTGCCCCTCCTCCCTTCATCCCCCACCAGGTAAGCTGAATGTGTTCAGAATACCAAATTTTTGCGCGCAGTCCCGGACGCCCCAGATACCTGCGTGTCTGGTTTTTCAACCGTAAAGGCGGGAGGGTTTGGCGAACGAATAAGAAGTGAGGAAACGCTTAGCGCAAAGGGGAAAAAAGAGAGAAAGACAGACAGAAAATAGGTTATGGAGGCCGCCCGGAGGCGGCCCCCGCCCCCAGCTCAGCTGGCGGCCCCACATCCTCCCCGGCATCTCCCGCTACTTTCTCAGGCTTTTCGCGCCGCCCGCTGCAGAGCGCCAGCGCCAGCACACAGGTACCGCCGGAGTGTGTTGTGTGTTCACGGAAAGTTTTTGCCCGCGCAATGGCGCAAAACACAAGACAGCCCATTCCCCGATACAAGTACACAGTCGGCGGGTAATTTGGGGGGTGCCAGGGATGGGGGTTGGAGAACACTTGAGGATACCATGCACAGGCGGACACAATGTGGACACCAATGCACACCCACAACAAGCTGTCCGATACCGGGAAGCCGAGCCGGGCGAGGCAGGGACGCACGTTCTCCATCAACCCCCAACCCACCGACAGCCCCAGCCAGCTAGCATGAGCGACCCCTGAGCGTCCCCCCTCCCCACCCCACGACTTGGCGACGTGGTCTTACGATCGCTGGCACTGGTTTGTCCAGCTGGAAACGACCCTCAAGTGTTGTATCGCGCCATGTTTATCCCCTAAAGGGCATATACTCCCACACCCAAGCCCACCCAAAATTCCTCCCGCTCCCAGGGCAAAGTTAGGGCCCCGTGCTGGAACTTTCTGGCAGGTTCTTCCCGCCTCGGCCCAGACACCTCCCTCCCGCCGCCAGGCCCGGAGGCCCATCGGGCAGCCTTGCCACCCGCTACCGGGGTTCCCGGGTGGCCCTGCTCCCCACGGGCAAAGTCCGCCGCATTACCTAGAAACAGCATGCGGTGCGTATGCGAGTTGTCCATCTTCTTGTTCTGGAGTTGCTTGTTGGTGAGCTGGCTGTGTCTCTTCTCGGACCGCTTCTGGCCACACTTCCCCGCGTTTTCCTTGCGGTCCTGTCTGCGCTTCTCCGCCAAGGCAACCTTCTTGACCTTGGGGCTGAAGGATCCTCTGAACTGGGGGCTCTCGGATCCGAAGACGCAGCCTCGGAAGGCTCGGACGAGGAAGTTGTGGAGCAAGTTGCTCCGGGGCTTTCGGCGGCGGCGGTTTCGCTTGGACGAAAACCAGCGGCGGCATCCGAAGGTCCCATCGTCGGATTCGTCTCCGCTGTCGCTGCTGACCGATATCTGGTCATCGTAGAGGTAGCAGCAGCTGGGCTCTGACCTGCCCCGCCAGGCAAATGCGCGCGGAGGCTGCGGAACAGGCGGATCGGCAGCCTGGATCTCCGGGCTGGGGGGTCTAAGGAAACTGATCTCGGGTCGGGCTCCCGAGGTGGGGTTTGCCCAGGTGATAGGATTGGCCCGGGGGACGGAGGCTGCCCGGGGGACAGTGGCTGCCCGGGGGACAGTGGCTGCCCGGGGGACAGGAGCCGCCCGGCCAACAGGGGCTCCCTTGGCGACAAGAGCGGCCGGGGCTGCCTCAGCGACAGAAGCGGCTGGGGCGGCAGGAGCGGCCGGAGAGGCTGGGGCGGCAGGAGCGGCAGGGGCTGCTCCGGCGGCTGGGGGCTCTGGAGCAGCCGAGGCTGCCTCAGCGGCTGGAGCGGCCAGTGCTGCCTCGGCGGCGGCGGCAGGGGCTCGGTCCCCGGGATCAGGGACCTTGCCTCCCTCCGCGGCTGTGGTGGCTGAGCCTCCCTCCATCTCGGCTGCTTCTCCCTCGGCTGGGGGTCTCTCTCCCTCTGCTTGCTCTCTTTCAACGGGAGCTCCGGAGACCTCGATGCGCAGATCGTCAAGCGCGACTGGGGGGCTGTCCATGTCGCCGGGAGCGTCATCGACCCCAACGGGGGCGCTGCCAACCTCGCGCGGGGGTCTGGAGACCTCCATCGGGGGGCTGTCTCCCGCGAAGTGTGGAGAAGGTCTGACAGCCTCTCGAGATGGGCTGCCGATGATGCCGGGGACCCAGAGGGGGGGCTCGTTCGCGGCGGGAGTGAGGAGGATCGCACTCGAGACCGCGATTGTCGTGATCTGGCTGCCCCCACTGCCGTCGATCTGTGGGATAGCTCGGGGGAGCCCAGGGGGTGGGCTGTCGTCCCCCAAGGCTGCTCCATCAAACTCGAATGGCAGATCCTCCTCGCGGGGAGGGCTGCATCCTCCTCTGATGCCTGCGTTTGCAGGTCTGATGGCTCGGGGCTCCTTGGGAGGAGCCCTGAAGACCACCGAACCTGGGCCTCCTGGAGCAAGGTCTGAGACCTGCAAGGGAGGTTGGTTGTCTCCCTGGTCAGGCTGCTCAAACTCAAAAGGCATAGCTTCTTCTGGTGGAGGGCTGTAGCTTCCCAGGCTTGGAATGGCCTCATGGGAGGCTCCGGGCTCCATGACCGGTGGGCTGAAGGCCTCAAGGCCTGCACCGGTCCCAGTGGTGTCTCCAGGATGCTCCAGGGTAGGCCAGAAGCTTCCCAAGCTGGCCTGCTCGACCTCGAAGGGCATGGCTTCCTCGGGAGGTGGGCTGTACCCTCCTTGGGCTCCGGTTTCCTTGATGGCCTGGCCGAAGTCCTGGAAGTTGGGTCTGGAGACCTCTGGGGGTCCACAGGCTTCGCCTTCAGTCTCGATGGGGATGGGCTCGCTGTGAGGCGGTGGGGTCTCCATCTCTTCGGCTGGGCCAGGCCCAGCACCGGGGGCAGCTGCCCCTGGGGCCTCCAAAGGTGGTTGCTCGGGCTGTTCCCCGAGTTCAAGGGGGTTATTGCGTTGTCCTGACATATTATTGCCGTCGAGGCAGTTGCGCACGCCCATAACACGGTGGCGGTTTCTTAAAATAAACTTGGGGCCCCGTGAGACGGAGCACCCAACCGAACTAGGGTGAAAAAAAATATTTTCAAAAAATTTAAATCAAAGTACCAGCTGGAAAATTCTCCGACCTCACTTTCCAACCCTAGTGAGGTCTAGGGGTTCAGGGGTTCAAGGCCTCGAACCCCAGACCATGGCAAAAACAAGTCTATTTTTGCTGGTTGAGTCTTGGCTCCTTTCTGGTCACTTTTTATCCCCTCAGGCTGCCCCTGGCCACCCCCCACCACCTTTGGCCTTACTTGTCCCCTCCTCTCTCTTTTGCTCAGTCCCAGGCCAGCCCCGCCTGCTTGGATCAGAGGAGCGCGCCGATTCGGTCCGAAAATCGCTCGTAGTGCTCTTTTTCTGCCACCAGAGGACGCAGGTCCAGTGTCGAGATGGCTCTGGGAGCCGGCGCCAGGCTCCGGGAGCCCCAGACTTTGGGTAAGGGGGCTGATGTGCGCAGGCCTCGCAGGGACGTTTTGGCTCCTTCCAGTCCTCTCCCTGACTGATTTGTTGTGTTTCTCCTCTCTTCTCCCCTGGTCAGAGAGAGCGCTCTCCTGCGTTGCAGGACACGTGACGCAAGACGTGGGCCCCGGGCTGCGGGAGCGCAGGAGCTGAACCCCTCCCTCCCAGACCCAACAGACTCTCCTCGGGGGGAGGGGGGACTGCAGGAGTGTTTCGTAACCCCAAACTACCCCTGAACCCCTGAGCCGCAGCCCCCAGCCCTGAGCAGCCTCAGATCCTAAGTCCCGAGTCTGGAGCGCAAGGCTTCCAGCACGTGCGAAGGGGGTGCAGGAGCGCGCGGGGATGCGACAGGTGGTCGTGAGCCCACCGGCGGAGCAGACTGGTGGCGAGGGGAAAGGGGCTGACGAGTGTGAGCACGCAATTTGTTTTTAAAATGTGTTGGGGGTACTTTACATCGCTTCTACGGCTTTTGTTTGCCGGTTGCCGAGGCGGGCTCCTATAAAGCACATCAATGTCCCCCATCCCCACCACATTCTGGGGTCTCTTCAGTGGCCTAGGGTGACGCAGGCAGGGTTCTTCTCCGTTCATGGGGACGACGATAAATACAAGGGAGTAGGAGGGTCTTGGGTATCTACTACCAAGACTCTACAAGCGGTAGCTGCCGCGGCACGGAACTGGGGGTTGTGGGACGCACACAGGGACCCCACAGACTGAAGGCCCCAGAGTTCCAGAGGTCCTGCTGTTCTGGGAAAGGGCTAAATGGAATTTCAGTTGAGATTTATGGCCGGTTTAAGGTGGTCTCGGAGACTTGAAAAACCCTGTGCGCACCGAACCCAAAGATACACACCGTGCCGTGCGGGCAGCTACGACCGCGGTGCGCTTGTTACCCGCTTCGGGCACCGGCTGCGGGGTTGATCGGTCAGCTTCTCTAGCCCCTCTCCAGCCCCCTTCAAGTTCTTCTCGTCTCGCTATGGGTCCCCCAGAACAGCTGCTTTACTTTTCTAATGCCTGAGCTCGCTGAGGCGGCACTAAGTCCGGCCACAAACCCGGCAGTCGCCCGGCTTGAGCTCCCATCGCCGTCGCTGTAGCGCGTGGTGGGCTCAGAGCCGGCAGGGATAAATGCCAACACCACCTGGGTGGGCTTGGCGTGCGCACTGACACAGATCAAGCTTTGGGGGTTTGCGGATGGATTTGAGCCCCAGGAAAAATTTGTTGCATGTAGTTCACGTAAGACCCGGGACTCAAGCATCATATCTGTCTCGCCAGTGAGTGACATGGACCCATGAGCCACTTTTAGGTGGAAGGTAGCTGGGCAAGAAGGAGGTGATCATTTGGCCTTAGGGCGCGGATGGATGGCGGGGTACGTGCAAGGTGGGCTGCGGCAAGCGGGGCGCATCGCTTAGATCGCATCGCCTGGATCGCTGTATCTACGAGCCACAGTCAGGTTAACCACGTACGCACACACACTCCCACCTCGCTAAACGTAACACACCCCTCTTTGAACCAGGGGGTCAGAGGCACCACGCATCACTGCCCTCGTAAACCACCACCCATGTGGATGAGTTGTGCCGAGGAAAGCTGACAAAAGTCGGACCCCGGGTAACGTTTGGAGCCCCCACCCCCACCCCGAAGGGCGTATCATCTCAGCTCTTCGGGTCGATACACTTCCAAGTACCAACACTGAACTTTGGTTCAAACTTTGAACAACTACCCCGACGCGTAACGGCTCAACCTTTTGAGCATCCACGGAATGTGCCAACTGGGTCTCCACAGTCAATTCACTCCCCTCGACCCCAGCGCTGGGTCAGCCATTGGGCTGGGGTCACGCCAATCAAGGCTGCCTAGCGAATGAGCGGGGGGCGTCAGACCGGAAACCGGATGTGAGTGGGAGGTCCAATAGGGGGCGCCGCGTTGGAACGCCCTAAGAGGTTGTGCCGCTGGGGTGGTTAGGAGCGGTTGGTGGGCGGGCGTATGGCGGCCAGGCCTGGGTCGCCATGAGGCCGGCTGGCGCTTTGGGGTCACTTTCTGATGCCCCAGGTCACCGAGGCTGAAAGGGGAGGTGGGGTCTCTCAGGGAGCAGCCCTCGTTCTCGCTGATGGCGGTGGGCAAACCCCTAAGAGGGATCCGCTGCCGGGGCGGGGCGAGAAGGAGGCGAAGGGCCTGCAGGTAGAGGGCCAAGACCCTGAGGAGAGAGGGGGCTCACTGCCCCGATGCAGAGGAACAGCCCCAGATGGATAAGGAGTTGAGGTCACGGGGATGCTGAGCCCTGCCGAAGTGGAAGGTCAGTAGGCGTCGCGGTTTGGAGCCTCAAGGAGGCCGCGATGGGGGCCCTAAAGGGACGGTTTACACTCACCAGGCCTCGCGCACAGCCCACGTCACCGAGGCTCTTTCCCACAGCACCGTTCAACAAGGAATGGGTGCAGAAAGTCTGTTCTGCATCCCCAGGAGCCTGTAGCACCTGGATTATTTGCCAGGAGAGCACGCACTGATGGGATGAAGATCGGGCCGACAGTATCCTCCCTCCTAGAGGCTAAGCAACATAAAAAGGAAAGAAAAGATCCCTCAATTGGGGCGGGGCGGGGGGGTCAGGTGGTCGTGAGCCCACCGGCGGAGCAGACTGGTGGCGAGGGGAAAGGGGCTGACGAGTGTGAGCACGCAATTTGTTTTTAAAATGTGTTGGGGGTACTTTACATCGCTTCTACGGCTTTTGTTTGCCGGTTGCCGAGGCGGGCTCCTATAAAGCACATCAATGTCCCCCATCCCCACCACATTCTGGGGTCTCTTCAGTGGCCTAGGGTGACGCAGGCAGGGTTCTTCTCCGTTCATGGGGACGACGATAAATACAAGGGAGTAGGAGGGTCTTGGGTATCTACTACCAAGACTCTACAAGCGGTAGCTGCCGCGGCACGGAACTGGGGGTTGTGGGACGCACACAGGGACCCCACAGACTGAAGGCCCCAGAGTTCCAGAGGTCCTGCTGTTCTGGGAAAGGGCTAAATGGAATTTCAGTTGAGATTTATGGCCGGTTTAAGGTGGTCTCGGAGACTTGAAAAACCCTGTGCGCACCGAACCCAAAGATACACACCGTGCCGTGCGGGCAGCTACGACCGCGGTGCGCTTGTTACCCGCTTCGGGCACCGGCTGCGGGGTTGATCGGTCAGCTTCTCTAGCCCCTCTCCAGCCCCCTTCAAGTTCTTCTCGTCTCGCTATGGGTCCCCCAGAACAGCTGCTTTACTTTTCTAATGCCTGAGCTCGCTGAGGCGGCACTAAGTCCGGCCACAAACCCGGCAGTCGCCCGGCTTGAGCTCCCATCGCCGTCGCTGTAGCGCGTGGTGGGCTCAGAGCCGGCAGGGATAAATGCCAACACCACCTGGGTGGGCTTGGCGTGCGCACTGACACAGATCAAGCTTTGGGGGTTTGCGGATGGATTTGAGCCCCAGGAAAAATTTGTTGCATGTAGTTCACGTAAGACCCGGGACTCAAGCATCATATCTGTCTCGCCAGTGAGTGACATGGACCCATGAGCCACTTTTAGGTGGAAGGTAGCTGGGCAAGAAGGAGGTGATCATTTGGCCTTAGGGCGCGGATGGATGGCGGGGTACGTGCAAGGTGGGCTGCGGCAAGCGGGGCGCATCGCTTAGATCGCATCGCCTGGATCGCTGTATCTACGAGCCACAGTCAGGTTAACCACGTACGCACACACACTCCCACCTCGCTAAACGTAACACACCCCTCTTTGAACCAGGGGGTCAGAGGCACCACGCATCACTGCCCTCGTAAACCACCACCCATGTGGATGAGTTGTGCCGAGGAAAGCTGACAAAAGTCGGACCCCGGGTAACGTTTGGAGCCCCCGCCCCCACCCCGAAGGGCGTATCATCTCAGCTCTTCGGGTCGATACACTTCCAAGTACCAACACTGAACTTTGGTTCAAACTTTGAACAACTACCCCGACGCGTAACGGCTCAACCTTTTGAGCATCCACGGAATGTGCCAACTGGGTCTCCACAGTCAATTCACTCCCCTCGACCCCAGCGCTGGGTCAGCCATTGGGCTGGGGTCACGCCAATCAAGGCTGCCTAGCGAATGAGCGGGGGGCGTCAGACCGGAAACCGGATGTGAGTGGGAGGTCCAATAGGGGGCGCCGCGTTGGAACGCCCTAAGAGGTTGTGCCGCTGGGGTGGTTAGGAGCGGTTGGTGGGCGGGCGTATGGCGGCCAGGCCTGGGTCGCCATGAGGCCGGCTGGCGCTTTGGGGTCACTTTCTGACGCCCCAGGTCACCGAGGCTGAAAGGGGAGGTGGGGTCTCTCAGGGAGCAGCCCTCGTTCTCGCTGATGGCGGTGGGCAAACCCCTAAGAGGGATCCGCTGCCGGGGCGGGGCGAGAAGGAGGCGAAGGGCCTGCAGGTAGAGGGCCAAGACCCTGAGGAGAGAGGGGGCTCACTGCCCCGATGCAGAGGAACAGCCCCAGATGGATAAGGAGTTGAGGTCACGGGGATGCTGAGCCCTGCCGAAGTGGAAGGTCAGTAGGCGTCGCGGTTTGGAGCCTCAAGGAGGCCGCGATGGGGGCCCTAAAGGGACGGTTTACACTCACCAGGCCTCGCGCACAGCCCACGTCACCGAGGCTCTTTCCCACAGCACCGTTCAACAAGGAATGGCTGCAGAAAGTCTGTTCTGCATCCCCAGGAGCCTGTAGCACCTGGATTATTTGCCAGGAGAGCACGCACTGATGGGATGAAGATCGGGCCGACAGTATCCTCCCTCCTAGAGGCTAAGCAACATAAAAAGGAAAGAAAAGATCCCTCAATTGGGGCGGGGCGGGGGGGGGAACCTTGTTGGAGAAAATGGAGTTGCAGATGGGCCTCCACGGAGGGATGGATGGCTAGGCTGTGAGCAAAATTGGGGGGATGGGAGACCTCGGCCTACCACGAACAAAGATCCAATAGTAAGAAACACGGCACACGGCTGGATAAAGAGAACAGGTCACCCGGCCGGGCCTGGGGGAGCAATGGGAGAGAGAGGCAGGGAATACTGGATAGTGTTTCTCTGGGGATGCCATCGAATAGCAGGGCAAACAGTTTGGAGGCTTCTTTGGTAGGAAATGGAACAGATATTGAACTTTTTTTTTTTAATCCTGCAAGTGAGGATTTGAGCCTAGTTTTAGGGCAGGATTGAAGCAGTGTGGAGGATGGCCCTGCTGAAGAGAACAAAGGAGACCCTGGCTGGTCGTGACCTTTAAGGGAGAGAAAACAGGCACAGTGAAGGAAGCAAGAAGGCTGGAGGGAGGGACTCAGAGGGATCCCAGAGGACCCTCCAGAAGCTCCTGGGTGCAACATGCAAGGGTCAGGGGAACCCAAGTCTGGCCCCTGGGATGGAGAAGTCAGGGAGGACCTGGAGAAAAGCTGGCATGGTGCCTAGCCAGTCTGGTTTTGGACCTGACAGAGGGGAGAAGGAGGTACAGTCTGGGTGGAGATTTCTTTCAGCCTATCATTTAGGACGGGACCAAAGTCAAGACAAGACCCCAAATTCAAAGTGACAGTTATCCTTATTAGGATATGAAATCACTCGATCAGATAAAATCTTCAAGGGGAGAAATAAATTTGGTGATAGACTCTCAAACACTTGGAGCACTGGAGAGAAAAAGGGGGGACATTACAGGAAAGAGTGGTCGGCCTAGGAAGGGCCGGGTGGAAGCACGCCAGAGGGAAAAATTTAAGAACTGGTCAGCATAGTTCATCTAGATGGTGGTTTCTCTGCCTCTACACTGGTTGCCTTCTGGGGCCAGGGAGTTCTGTGCTGTGGGGACTGTCCTGGGCACTGGAGGATGTCTAGGAGCATCCTGGCCTCTACCCACTAGATGCCAGTAGCATCCCCTTCGTTGTAGCAACTAAAAATGTCTCTAAAATTTGCCAAGTGTCCTCTGGGAGGCAAAACTGCCCCCAGTTGAAACCACTGCTGTGGGCTGAGAAAGGATCCTTAGACTCAAGTAGCAACTGCCTTAATTTGGAGGTAAATTAGGATCAGGAAGAAAAGATTGCGGCATTTAATTCCAGTGTCCCCCTTTTGTCCACTCTTGTTTATTTCACTGTAGTGACTGGCTACCATAATCTGAAAACCCCAAATCTCTTGGATGAGTGGGGATCAGAGCTGAAGCTTCACCACAAATCAGAAGTGGGACTTGAGAGACTGGCAGAAGGGTAGCCAGATGTTGGAAGAGCTGGCTAACCTGAAAGGCAGCTGGGTAGCCTCGCCACAGGGACCCAAGAAACCAGTATGGTAAGAGCTGGGGGTGATCAGCTGAGGGGCTAACTGGTGACCATTCTGATTGGTGGGACTGTCTGGTGAGCCCATTCAGGGCTGGTGACCTTGTTGGCCAAGACAAACATGGCCTTGACCTGGATGGAGGTGGTCAGAGGGCACAGTTTTTAAGATCTGCCATTATGATTTTATAATCGCAAAGTATTGCCTTAGGCATCGATTTCCAATTCTGAATGGATTTCTATCAGGAAAAAGGTAAATATTTTTAGAAATGAGCACAAACCGAGAAGGAACATTAGTTAATGGGTTCATGTAGCCCAGAAGAGGAAGGCAGAGACTAGGCAGGGTGCCTAAAGAAAGACTGAGCTGGGGTGAAGCTGCAGGCTGGGGTTTGGCGCCCACCCAGCAGGGCTTGTGCTAGGGTCTGCAGTGAAATGATACCCTGAGAGGAGGAAAGGCTGGGCTGTCAGAAGCCAGGTAGAGGTTTCTTGAAAATTGTGTATCCTCAACTACTTAAAAAGAATAGGGTTTTTACACTTCATGCATTGAGAAAGGATGGGAAATATTACACATGTTTCAGTCAAACACTGCACTTCTAAGGAAGTCAGTCTGTTCAGATCTGACAGCCCAGGTGCCACAGGGAGTGATCAGCTGACTTTTTGTAAAGAAGTAACCCCAAATGAAAAGACAGTATTTCTTCACTGTTGACTCTTAAACAGCACCAGTGTCACCTGCAGGGACATGGCCCCCTTCCTTGGCAGCCCCCCATGACTCCCTGCCAACACCCCCCCAACTCCGTCTTCTGCTCTGTTGACGCCTCCATGGCAGCACACGTCATAATCAGTGAACGATCGTCACTGTACTTATGTCTGGAGGTTCTTATTCATTGCTAAAGGCACATGGCCTATCCAGACTGTAAGTAGCTGCCTATCAGCTTTCTGTTTTAGTTCATCCCTGTATCCAATAAAGAGAAAGCAAAGTGGAAGAGGGTCCCTTGAGAGGGAGGGGAGGTAGGCAAGAGAGAAGAGAGCAGAAACCAGGACAAAAAAACGATCCCTCTTCCCCTGGTGGTGGCATTTCGTCCCTGGAGGTGGGGGGATGGTTGGCAGGGGGGCAGTTTGCTGAGCCCTCTCTGCAGCCCCCATGTGTCATTAGCTGGCAGTGGGTTACTGTCAGGTGAGGAAAAGGAGAATCTTTTCACCAGTTGTGAGGAAAAGGCAAAAGCAGAAATGAGAGGACAAAGGGAAGAGAATTCAGGCAATGATTACGTTTCTCAGCCTCCCAGTGACAAATGTTTTCTGAGTGCTGACTGAGTAGCAATAAGACTTTGATGCTGTTCAATTAATTACTGTTCAATTAGGACTCGCTGTGCCCATCCTTTTACCTCCCAGCATCTCCTCTGCCAGCCTCAGCCGGTGGAGGCAGCAGCAGCCTACTGCTGTCTGCAGAAGGGTCTGCGTGACCAGGCTATTTCAGCAAATGCCAAGTGCAGGGAAAATGCCTCCAATGGATGAGGCTTAGGAGCAGGCGCAGAGCTGACGTTACAGACAGTGGTAGCCAGAGGTGTGAAGACTTGATCTCAGATTAAAAAGCCCCAGGGGCCAAGGGTTCCCACCAAGAATCCAGCCCTCTTTGTTCAGCTAGCCCCTTCGTTCAGCTCACTAGCTGTCCTTGGTGGCCCTCATCTTGGAACGGCCACCCCATTCTGCAGCCAGATGTGAGACTGGCACCTGACCCCCTTGGGCTTGTAGGGTGGGTCCAGACATTCACTACAGCCACCTGGATGGAGCTGTGGATTCCTCCTCTAGGCTGGCTGATGGTGCAGCCGAGAATTCCAGGGGAGGAAGTGGCTATTCCAGATTAGAGGAACAGTGCCACCCTGGGAAGGGGACTAAGGGAGCAAAAGTTGGGGGCAGGGATGGTGGGAGGAAATCCCAGAAGAGAAATTTGGCTTTAGTGGAAGCTCTGTTTGAAATTTCGGTAATTCCTGGTGGAAATTCCAGGCCCCCAGGGGCTTCTTGGCTGCATGACTTATTCTTCTTGACTTTGTAAGGGGAATGGTATATTTCACCTTTGTGCAGAACCTCAATTACCCAGAGCAAAGTCTCCTAATGAAATCTAATTGAGACAGCAACATAAGCCAGGGCACTCAGAAGCCGACTCTTGCCTGGGGGAGGAAAAATTTGTCTTCTTTAGCTTGGGGGTGGTTGGGGGGCAGTCTTGGACTCTGATCCTCACACCCCTCAAGTTTGAGATTTGGGGACTCTCCCTGAACCAGAATCTAGGACTTAGGATTTAAACCATATAAAGCAAGGTTTCCTAGGCTGTAAATCTTCCCATTTGATTGAAGCAATTGAAGTGTATATATGACAGCTCGACTGCACCTATGAAATTGAAACTTCTGGGCCAGGCCTGTAAGAGACTCTCAGGGGGACAGTGACTGCAGGGTGACTAACCCACTGTCACCCTCAGCTGTGAAAAACGCTCTTCCTAATACTAAGCTGATGTTCCAGGCTGCCATGGAGGCTCCGCTAAACCTTTTCCTCCCCAAATCTCTTGCTTCAGCCTGTTCTTTCTAGCCCTAACACAGGTTTTGTGATCCCCATCTCCAAACCTCAGCCTCCTTTCTTCTCAGGTGTCTCATCTCCCTCCATCTTTCCTTTTTCCTGTGACTTCCCCTACACTTTCCTTTTGTAGTCCTCAAATCTCCCACTGAATTATAGCACTGCATGCCCTGGAATGGGGAGGTGGGGTGCTGCATTGCCAGCTCCTCTCAGATATCCTGCCTTTACTGGCTGGGTGCTTTCAACAGGTGACAGTGGCCCCGCACTGCACACTCTTGGCCTTGGAAGAACTAAGTCACTAGGCTGTTTACTTGGAGTTCTCTGCCATGTGAATTCACTAGCACCAGTATTGGGGGGTCTTGGGGGAAAAAACACGAGATTTAAAGAAAACAAATATCAGTAAAATTCATCTTATATATAGCCTTGTGATATATAGCCCCCCCAAAGGTTAAAATACAGAACGAAAATGGGATGTTCAATCACTTAATTTGACATAAATTAGTTTTTCTTAAACACTTTTAAAAAAACAATTTCATGCATTTGCAACAGAGGTAAGATTGGTTTGGGGGAGAGTGTAAAAAAAAAACCTTAGCTATTCCAGGAGCCCACAGTAGAGAGGCAGATACATGGTGTATCTCTGAATCTGTGGTATTCACATTTCATGAAGGAGGACTAATTCAGAAAAAAATGTCTGAAAAAGCTCCTGGGAGGGAGCGATAATGAAGGGGAAAAAAAGGTTGAAAGAAAACTGGTTTATCCTAATTAGCTGCAGCCTCTGAGCCAATTTTTCAGGTCAGTCCTCATCAGGGCACCTGTAAGTGTTACTAGAACATATACTCAGCACTAGTGGTCAGTTTGAGGTTGGGAGCATTTGTCTGCTCTCTCCCCAAACGGCGAGCATCTCCAGGCTGCCTGCCCCCACCCTGAAAAGCCTACCTTCTGACCCTGCGATGAAGGAGGGCAGATGAGCAAACAGCACACCTGAAACAAACAGTAACTCTTAGGCTTAACAGCTGCTCTTCAGAAGGCTGTTCACCCACCCCACTCCCCTGTCCTTGTTAGTAAGAGGTTGTAGTGGAATTCTGAATTCTCTAACCTGTCTGCCTGAATCTCTAAATCCTGTTTATGGATTTTTTTTTCTCTCTGCACCATTTTTGCCCCCAATGCAAAATCAGATTTGAGAAAATCAAATTAGACAAACACAAAACAAAGATCTCTTCACAACTGGTGTTTTTATTTTATCAACCTTTCATTTTGGGGGGAGGGAGGCTCCTTTAGCATTAAAGTCATTGATCTGAGTCAAATTGGGAAACTCTGGGCTTTACTTAGTCACCCTGGAGGTATTGGGAGCAGAAAGGGATGCTAGGACCTGCTCTTCAGCTCCTTCATGTTCCATATGAAGAAACTGAGGCAGAGACCCCTGGGCCTGACCTCAGGCCGCAGGCAGGGGTGGGCGATGAGCCTGAGGTCTTAGACCTAGCTGTCCAGCTCTGGGGCATCAGAATTTAGAAAACAGCGACATTAATGGCAAACCCGAAGAACAAGATGAGGAATTCCAGCCCTCATTCTAAAACGGGATTAAAGATGTAATTTGAGAATCTCATCGCCTCTTTGCTGGACAATTTTTAAGGGAAGGGCAGTCCTTGAGTTGGCATATGACATCACTCTGCACTTTGATTTGATTCTAGTGATTTGTTTGTAATCGGTCACCTTTCTGTTAAGAGACATACTTTCCCAGCCACCCTCAGCCTCTCTGTAGCTTCCCTTTACATGAAGTGCAGTGATAATATAGAAAAACTGAGTAAAATCCATGCATTTTTTTTTAAAGCTCATTTCTTACCAACCTTGAAGTTTCAGCTTTCTTCCTCATTAAACCTTCTATCACAGCTGCTAAAACTGAGGCTAAAGAGTAAAGAGGTGATAGCAGTTCCAGAGGAAAAGTTACTAGTGCGTTAAACAGACATTATCTTAATTCCAAACTTTAAAATTCCCAATTCCTGAATTCTGATAAACACAGATTGTTTTGTTAGCCAAACCTTAGAAATAAATCTGCATCAGACTTTTGACACCACACAGTATTTGAACACTGATGCATGATTTTCCAACTCAAGTTCAGTTAAAAGAACACTTTTGTCCAAGAAAAAGCACATTTTTATTAAGCAAATGATTAATGTAGCAAAACAAAAAATCCTGAATATTGGAGCAGACCATTTAACCAGCTTTATTGACTAGTTTTCCCCTCCTCTTCCTTTCTTCCTCTCCAGTCCTGGTAATTCACCCCTGTGGTCACCTCTAAGGGCTGCTTTTTGGGAGCGGATTTCCTAAGTTGCAAGGGCAAATAAGGCCATTCAAATGCTAATACCTCAGTGCAGCAGGGTGAGACAAAGGGCTCGTTGGGAGACTAGAGAGTGGCGAATGCTTGGAGAAGTTGCCAGAAACGCTTCTGGGAGAGAAAGGCAGCTAAACACCGGTGCCATAGGTAGAAAGAGGGCTTTTTGAATCCTGTGTATAGCAAAAGCCCCTCTCCGTGGGCTGGGGGTCCTCCCCACAGGGGTTTGGTATGTTCCTCAGGTGTTCTGTATGTTCCTTATGACTCTCCACCCTGGAATCAGGATGGAAGGAGGGAGGGGGGTGGGGGGAAAGAACTGAGTGGGGGAGGGTAACAGGTTTTCTCAATCCGGTAGTTCATGGAGGAGTGTCTGAAAGATGGCCAACAGTGCGTTCCTGGAAGGGGGGACCCAGCGCCCCCCCAACTAACCTGGTATAATGCCTACAGTTAAGAAAGCCACCCTCTCCCGCTCAGGCTTCTGTTTAAAAAATAGCCCAAGACTGGGTTGACAGGTGTGGGCGTTGCATTGAGGACTTTTTTTCAACTTTTATATGCTAAAGCAACATGTTTCTCTCATGGAAAACCCAGCTCTGGAAAACAGTTCCCCTAGACTCTCCAACCTGGGAGGGCAGCCCCCACACTGAAAAGCCAAGGGCATCCTGACCGCAGCAGCCTATTCACCAGAGACCTTTAACTGGGTGAGTGCAGGCTGCCAAGACATCACCAGAGAAAAAGCCAGCACGTTTAATGCCTCCAATAGGAACACTGCGCCGCCGTTTTTACACTAAGTACAAATGTTAGCTTTGGGGAGCCCCATTTCACCTAGGCAGTTTAACGCTTTCAAGCCAAAGACAGGGCACACCGGACCCGCCTCCAAGTCCTAGGCAGCCTTCAGACTTCTGGACACTTCCCCCGATGCCCAAGGAAGCCCCCTCGCCGCTATTTATTAGTTAAGACCAGAGCAGCATCCAAGAGCCATTAGTCAGCGCCGCAGCCCACCAGAGCTAAGTTTTGGGGCGGCGCGACGCCTTCCCCAGGGCGGAGACCTGGAAGGAAGACCCTTAAGATATGTTCTGAATATAGAACGAAACCTTATTTTACGAGTCTAAGAACCCGACCCGCCTTTTCAAGTTTCCAAACGCCTCACTTTTCCCCCCAAATCCTTCTCATCAGAATAGCTCAAACCGGCACCAAACGAGACGCCCGCGCACCAAGAAAAAGATCAATTTCCAAGTCGGGGGAGGTTTTATAAATACATTTTCACTAACCAGTCTCTCCCCCCAGGATTGGCGAGAATGGCACACTACGCACCGAAGATGCGTTACCGGACTGCGGCGGCTTCTGTGCTCCAGCTTTGCCTTCAGGTTACAGATTCCAAACTTAGCCCCACCTGAGCCAAAAATGGCCGTTGCGCGCTGCCAGCCCACCCCTGCCCGAGGCTGCCGGAGCCTCCGGCCCCTTCCTTCTCTCAACTAATCGCCCAGGGACTTGCGGCGGCTCTTACACCTTTCCCTAGCTCAGCGGGTGCTGCGCTCTTTCGGAATGCGCTCTTTGGCTATGCGCTCTTTGCGGGTGCGTTGTAGGGTTCCCTGATGATAGGCGCGACTCCGTCTCCAGCCTGTTCCTTGTTCCGCTTTACCTTTCCGCTCGCGACCCCCTCGCTGACCTTTTAGCTACTATCTAACATCCCCAGGCAGCTGCGCAAAAAGCCCGGGACCTCTCTAGCCAAGATGTACCCAGCCTCACCATCAGACCAGCTGCGCCAAAAGGTTGGCGACGCCGTGACACGACCACGTCTGTGCCCCCCAACCCTGGTAGCCCGTCGGGCACCTCCCGAGACTCCCGTACCTCCTCTGCTTGCCCTCCAAGCACAGGTGATTCGTGGGCAACCGCCGGCTGGCTTGGAGAGGTCTGCTACGAGGCGCGCAGGCAGGTGCGCACGCTTTTTGCGGCGGTCTCTGGCCCTGCGAGCGCCCGGGGACGGGCGGTGGCGGCCAGGACTGGCGCACAGCCGCGAGGGGGACTGGCGCCGAGGTCCCGCGGCTGCAAATTGTCAGCAACGGGTCCTGGGCTCCGGGCTCCAAGTGCCTTAAGCGCCGCGCGCGCGCGAGACTTTCCGGGAGAGGGCAAGTCTCCGGAGTTCTCACCCAATCCCCGCCTGGTTACTTTTCGCACATTGCAACAGTGTCGCTACAGCGCGGCGGCTCTGCTTTCTGAAAGTTGGCGCGAGCACTTCCGAACCACGTTTTTGGCACCCGCCATGGCCAACTGGTTTGAGACTAGTTTCTCTAGGAGGAGAAAAAGCACGTAAAATAAGTGACTTACCCGTGCCTTCTGGGTGTGCAGCTCGAAACCTGGGGTGCGCCCGGGATTCAGTCGCGCGTCCTGGACACCGGCTCGGAGACCTCTGGCTGTTTCCAGAGGGACGCAAAGACGCCCCACTGTCCAACAAGCGTTTGGCCACCTGGGCGCCCACCGGCACCCTGGGGGAGATCTGGGGAGCCCTTCCCGGTTGGCCCTGTGCCCCTGCCCCTCCCGGGCTGGCTCACTGAGCCCGCTCTCTTCCCGCTTTCCCTCTAACCTGCCTTTCCTCCCTCCCTTCCTCCCGCCGGTCCTGCACCGACCCCAGACTCCCCAGTTTAGCGGTGGAGCAACCAACCTGGGTCAAAGAACACAAGGAGAATCCGGGGCGCGTCTTCCATTAGTGCCGCCGGATGGGGATGGGCCCCCTTTTGGAAGGGGGCTCGGGGGATGGGTCGCGGCGGGCGGGCTGCTTCGGCTTGCAGCGGCGCTGCTGCTTCTCCTCCTCCTCTGGCTCCTCAGACTCTTCGGGGTCCCTCGGATCCTTGTCCTCGGGCTCCTCCCGTTGTCTGGGGCTCTCAGACTCCTGAGTACTGGGCGGCGCACGACTCGGGGAGGCGTCGGGGCTCCGCAGCCTCAGGGCGCTGAGACGCTCGGTGAGAGATTGGTGGAAGGTGGGGCGCTTGGGCACCACGGGGCCCCGCTCGTCCTCGGGCTCGGTCTCCGGCTCAGTGGTGGGGGCGGTGTCAGACTCGGTCTCGAATTCGGTCTCGGACTCGATTTCAGACTCGGACTCGGTCTCGGATTCGTAGTCAAACTCTTCCTCCTGGTACTCTGGGCACTCGGGAAGGGAGGGCTCGAGGCCTGTGTCCTCGTGGTCAGATTCAGGGGGCTCGGGGAATACCTGGGCTGCAGAGCGGTGGTGGGCGTTCAGGAAGCTCCGGCGCTGGGCAGCCGCGCGCTGCTGGGCGCGGGTGCTGGAGGTGGCAAGGGCGCGGAGGAGCGCGATGGAGCAGGAGAGCCAGAGGAGCGCTGTGGCTGCCCGGCGGCCTATGGGTGGGCACAGATCGTTGTAATTGTGGCGAGCTCGGCGCCCTGGCTGAGGTCGGGATCTACGATCCATCCTCACGCACACTCGGCGAATCCGACCCACCCTCTGGCTCTGCAGAGAGCAGCTCCTAAGCGCATCGGCCGCTAGAGCCGAAAAAGGTGCCCCTCGTGAGGGAAGAAGCCGGGTCCAGCGGTCCCAGCCCCACCTCGGCTCGAGGGGAAGAAGGGAAGCACCTACCTTCCTGACCACTCAACTTTCTAAAGCTCCGCGCCTCTGCTTGCCTCTCTGGGCATAAAGAAGGGATGGGAAAAGGAGTGAGAAAGTCCGTCTCCTCCAGGGCCCCTCTCTCTAAGTCTTAGACTCTGCAGCCTAAGACTCCGGAGAGGTGCCTCCGCTGGTCCTCTCGTCTGGGAGAGGAAAGAGGAGACTGAGGCGAAGACAGACGGGGCTGAGAGGTTCTGCAAAGTTGCGCGCCCGGACTTCTGCCGGGCATGTGCAGTAGGGAGGCGGGGGCGGATCCCCATGCGCTGCGCGGTGGCGCGGAGCCGAGGCTCAGACCCTAGTGGACCGGCAGGTGGCAGGAGGGAACCTTGTTTGAAAGGTTTTGAACAACGCGAGCGGCGGGGGAACCAGGCGTGTGCCATGGAGCAGGCGAGCGATCGAGCGAGCCAGCCAGCAAGCCACAGGTTAGAGTGTTTGCGCAGCGGGGCATGGGTTCTCCATGGTGTCCGGACCCCTCCCCAGCTTCTCCAGGGTTATTGATAAATTGAACAAAGCCTGAAGCAGTTAAAAAATTTGCAGATATTCTGTATTCTGGAGGAATGAGCGTCTGTACGTCACTATTAACTATCCAGTCCAGGGCATTTTCCAAGGGCTTAATATTATAGTTGGAAAAGGGTGATCTCAGGCAATCGTTAATCGTGAGACAACTTTGGCAGATCTGGTCTAGAGACTGTAATTTGAGACGTTTCCAGTCCCTTCCCTGCGGTCTGAAGCGACTAATTAATTACGGAATGGTTAGATAAGCATCTTCGCTAAGAAGGATGCCCACAGACAGACAAGGGGATGGTTTACACGTCCCCAAACCCGTTGGTGGGCCACCCTGAACTCTAGCTGAGAACGCGGGCTGAAAGTCTCTCTTTGCCCAGAACATCCCTCAAGGAAGATCTGTGCTGATGTTCAGTACGTGCAAACCAGTTCGCCGACCCTGGGGGGCGCTGCAGGGCGTCCGGCTATCAAGGAAACCACCGGGTACTGTTCACAGATCTTTTCATAAACAGGTTTTCAACAAAGTGCGGTCATTCATCAAATATTGAATGCCTAGCTCTTGCCAACCTCTGTTCTAGGTGCTGAAGATGGTAGAGTAGGAAGAAGAGGAAAGGAAAGGCAATCTTATATTAAGGAGAGACTCTTTAGGGCTAATCTTATGTTAATCGGAGCATTAAACCACTTAGGACTCACTCCTTACCCATCAGCATTGTTTAATCCAGTATGCATTCTACAGTATGAGAAAATTTATTGGGTCAACCAGAGTATTAAGGCTAGGGGACAGCTAGACCCCCTAGGTCATATCGTTGAACCCCAAAGGAGATGAGACCATCTCTTAGCCCTGGAAAATCAAACGAGCTCCATGTTCTCCTGGAGGGGGTCCCTGGAGTGGTCCTTGCTCAGGAAAGGGTGGTACTTTGGAAGCTCGGGGGTTCCAGTTGCAACTTGACTGCTGCTTCTGCCCACCTTGTTCAAATAAAGAGCATCCCTTTTGCCCTAGTGACAGGTTCACCAGTGGTACAACTCAGCAAAACCATCTTCCTCAAGTCTGCAAGTACCAGCAAGCTTCCAGGTGGCACAGGTGGTTTTTCTTGTCTTTGAGTCAATGTGGCGGAGACGTCAAGAGTCCATGAGGTAATTCTTTCCCTTTCCTTTCTTTCTTTCTGGCTCTGCTGGGTCTTCATTCCTGCACTTGGACTTTCTCTAGTTGTGGGAAGCAGGGGCTCCTCTTCGTTGTGGTGCTCGGGCTTCTCATTGCGGTGACTTCTGTGGCTCAGTGGTTGTGGCACACAGGCTTGGTTCCTCCATGCCACGTGGGATCTTCCCAAATCAGGGCCTGAACCCACGTCCCCTACATTGGCAGGCGGATTCTTAACCACGGGACCATCAGGGTAGTCCCTCCTCTCTGAGGTGATTCTGCTTTACCTTCTGTGGTAGTCCACAGTAGAGTGCCCTGCATCCACAGCGGTTCCTCAGCATGGTGGGGTGCACCCTCACCCCTTTCCTTCCATGTTCACCTTAAAGCTGTCAAGCCCAGAGTTAAGACCTTAGTGAGATCCTAGCCACTGTTTTGGACACGTGGAGGTTTTATATCTGCGTCTTGGCTGTGAATGGTCTTGAATGTTCCTGACCTGGCTTCTCGGCAGTGCCTGTCTTGTCTTGAGTTCATTGAGTTCATTTGTTAAAATGCTGATCGGTCTAATAAAGTGGAATCGATTTGCAAACCTCGTCAAAGGGCACATATCTGCATTCTTGTCGTGTCCTCCTCCTCCTCGGTCCAGAGTGACCGAAAGGGGTTTACTGTCACAGATGTCTGATGGCACCAGTCACATATGGATGTTATTACAGGACGGGACAGGATCCTTTGGAGCTATAGATCTCAAATCCTGATCTCTCAGCCCCACCCTGAGACATTTCCAAAGGTTCTGCTCACATTGACCCATCTGCTTGCTTTCTTTCAATCAGTGCAGCCCCCCTGACAGTGAGTGGAACATAAAAGACATCACTCAAGTGGTTCTTAGGGCACATTGGGAAAAAATCAGGCAGATGTGGGTGCTGCTGAATGCCCTTTCAGTGGAGACAAATGCCAGCTGTCAGCAATGAGGGGGATTATGATTCTTTAGTGGACATAAGAAAGTACTTCGTTTTGCAGGAGTGCTTTCTGCCTGTAATGGAGATGGCAGCTCAGAGCCGATCCACTAATACAGATACACAAGATTGCCTGCATTATTAAAAAATGTGCATTACATAATACATAGTTTTGGACTACAGTCTGCATTAGAAATGCACTTTCTTGGCAAGATGCATTTTAATCAACAAACAAACATTTAACAAAGCACCGCATTTAGAGCCCCAGTCATGTATAGTTACAGGTACATTTCTGGCGTTCATTTGACACGGGCTCGGAGAGCAGGAGGACCACACTAAAATACTGTTCCATCTCGCACTTAGTGCTGAGGCCAGGCAAATGGCTCCGTGCAGAAAACGCTCTTTAAAATGCATTACGTGTATGACTTTAAAAGTGCTTGCTGCGGGATGAATTTCAAAAAGGAGCAAGTGGTGATGAACGACCTCGGGTTGTTACCAGGCTAAGGAGCGAGGGGCTGGCTGTCTGCGGTAAATAAAGTGCGGATGTATGTCACCTGCGGGGCTCGGCCGGAGGGTGGCCCCTGAGCCCATAGGATAGGGAAATGCAGTTCCCAGTTCATCGTGAAGAATATTGTCTCCAGCCCTTTACAGGATCATCCTGGGGAAGAGGCACTAAGATGTCTTTTATGTGGCTTGGGAGGGTAGAATTAGAACCTACGGGACATCTTTCCAACAGGCTGAGATGTCAGCTCCGCCCAAGGAAGAGTATTTGGACTGTGAAATGGAACGGCTGTCAGGAGGTGGTTGGCTGTTTGTCAGGAGCAGCATTAAATCAAAAGACAGGGGACCACATATTGGAGATGTTTTCCCCAGGGCTCCTGAGCCAGGTGGAATTAGAACCCCACGCTCACTGAATTTTTTTCAAGTCAGAATCTGATTTCATGAAAGGGGCCTGGAGGCCCTGGGAGAGGAGCTGGGGGCTCTATCAATGGACATGTTCTTCCAACTCGGCTTCTGTTTCAGAGGCATTTGAAAGTGCAGGCGGCTCAGTGGCAGGAAGGAATGTCTGGGTGGCAGTTTCAGGACACAAGCAAACAGGTGTTAACTGGGAAGCCTCAGCCAGTGGTGGGTGGGCCTTTAGGAACCAAGGTGGGACTCTGTGGCTCTCTGCTCCACAACTCTATTCATCATATTGGGCCTCTTTGCCTCCCTGCCCTGAGCTGTCTCAGAAGTTAAAAATGAAATTAGCTGCATAGCAATTGCACATTGAGTCACTTCTATGACCAGGACAGTCTTCCAGGCCTATGGGGAGATGGAGGTGATTGAGAGGGGACCAAGCCCTGCCATTTGACAACATGCACGTCAGTGGGAAATGCTCCCAATTATTAGAGAGTGGATTGCCAACAGGTGGCAAGTCCTCAATCCTTCCCAGATGGGCAAACCAGGGAAGGAAGCCGGTGAGCAGTGGTTATGTCAGGGAGTGTCCATCTGGTGGGTTTCTGCAGGAGGTGGGCTCTTCCCTCGTCTGACTTTGAGGCTTTCTTTTCTTTTCTCTTGTTTGAAGCCCATTAGAAGGCTTTCAAGCCACATGCCTACTGTGTGCAAAGCCCTGCTCTGGTCCCTCTTGGGAGACAGATGACTCACAGGAATTCTCAGAAGGCTTGCCGGGCCATTGTCACAGGTCCCCTCAACACCAGTACATTTTCCAAGATGAGACGGAAGATAAAAGATTGGTTCTGCTCCTCCAGGCGAGTGGGTACAATCACTCTTGAACATATTTTTTGGACAATCATTTGAAAAGGTTATTTTTGAAGATGGAGAGCTTTTCAAACTTTCCTTTGGGTAGAAATGAATTCAGGGAGTTTGAAGTGCTCCCCACCCCTGACTGTGGCAATCAGCCAGAAGGCTCAACCCCTCCAGCCCTGGGAATTTGGCGTCAGCCCTCCTGCCTGCCCCCTACAGAGGTCTGGGTTCGTCTCACTTCTCTGGGCACCATGTCACTTACTCAGGCAGCACAGACATCGATTGGCTCTCACCAGTAGAAAGGGCCACAGGTCTGGGCCCCTGATTTTGTGATTTTGGGAGCCCTCCCATCCAGAGCAGAAGCAGACAACAGGAGGGAATCATCTTTTGACCTGGCTGGCTTCTGTTGCTGGGATGGCGATTCTCTATTGTGTGTCCCTGTGCAGCGCTGCTGGTGGTGTCCTCTCATGAGTGGCCTTCGTTCGCCTTAGCTTTGTGCTCTCTCGAGGTTCTCCCACCAACCCTGCATCCACCCGCCTGCCCGCCTGCTCCTGTCATGGCCGGAGCAATTCCTAGGCTCTGGATCCAACAGAAAGTGTCTGGAAGGCCCCTCCCCCAGGCAGGGTGTAAGCTTGGGTGGCCAGGGCCTCCTGGGGCGGGACACCTCTCTTTCTCTGTCTTGACTCTGGTTCTTAGCTTTCGTGTGATGTGGTCCCAGGTTCACATTGGACTCTGGCTCTCTTCCTGCTCTTTCCTGGAGAAATGACTAGGCTCGGTCACCTGCCCTGCCCCAGCTTGCCTGGTGCCTTTCCATGGCCAGCGCTGCCCTCGGCCCAGGTGATGCAATGTGAGCTGCACCCTTTGCCCTGCGTGGCAGCCCTTCGTGGGGATGGTGGGCAGTGGGTGAAAGCACTGCTGATGGCAGAGGGCACTCAGCTGTTAGGAGTATCCTCGGCACGCCATTTTGCTTTTGTTCAGCTCACCCTGACTCCCACCTTGTCCTAAAGTCACTGGCATTAACAGAGAGCCTCCACGTTGTTTTTCTCTGCTCTGCTGAGGGTCTGACTCACCTCTCTAGGCTTGGTCCTGGCTGGGGGGCAGGGTGAGGCAGTGGCGGGCCAGAGGGAGGGAGAGAGTCTGCTGGTGTCATGGTTCAGGCTGGCACTTGGAGCCATCCTTTGAGCCCGAGCTCTTCAAGATGTGATTAGACCAATTTTACACGCCTAGTCACTGAGGCTCTGGTAGATTGGGACTGTTTCTATATGGGCAAAGTGAAGTGGAGAATTGAGGCAATTATCTTCAGGCAAATGATGCTGGGCTCTGTAATCAGTCCGTTCTGATAACTAGGGAATCAGCCTCATTCATGGTGGTGGTGCTTGAGTTAAGGAGGATTCTAAGGTATTTGTTTGTTATTGCACTTGGCTTTGTTTTTCCCCAGGCAGTCAGGGGAGGGCCATACTACTGACATAGATGCGAGTGTCTGTAGGCTGTGGGACCTGTCAGCCAGGCAGGGGTGGGAGGTGCTCTGGACCAGCTCCCTGTGAGCAGGTCCCTGGCCTGCTGGGGTCCGACTTCTGCTTCCTGCTTCTGGCGATGCCTGCCTCCCCTTCTTCCCTCGTGCATGCTTGTCCTGAGATGTAGGGCCAGAGGATGGACAAGGTCACTTCCAGGGCCAGGATTATACAGGTCTCAGTAGGCCCACAGGTAGACATGAACTGCTGGAGTTAATGAAAATGTCACAGAACTAGAAGAATGAGAGAACAGGTCTTCTTAGATCAGGAGTGAAGACTCACTCCTGACTGGTGATGACTTCTGGACCCTCTCACTTCCATCTGTTTTTGTTTTGGGGGGTTTTTTTTGAGGGGGAAGCCTAAAAGTCATTTAAATTGGGAGGCTTTCCCTTTGCTGGTCTAGAAATTTCTTCCTGAAAGAGCCGACACTTCCCTCCCAGCTTTTCACTGGTGAGAGAAGGAAAAACAAGACTTGTTTTCCAAATGGCTGAGTTTAATTGGTTTGTGGCAAGTGAGGACTTGGAGAATTCCTAATTACTTTCTGGAACAATCTGTGTAGCTGGGAAGTTGAGGGCTGCGTGGGGCCTGCTGGATGCCAGGCAGGTGGGCCAGGGCCCCTGACTAAAGAACTCGGAAAATTCTCTGGTGCCCGCTGCCAGCACCTCTGCCACCCCATCCTCACACTCACAATTAGAGAACAAGATGAATCTAATGAATTTCAAATTGTGATTTGGACAGCCTAGGATTGAGGAGGTAGGGCTTGAGATGACCCTAGGGAAACACACAGGAATTCAAAAGGGTTTTTTTTAGATTGCCAAGAAATCATCTTTGTCACTTTGAAATTTTCTGGTATTGCTTGGTTTGGTTTAGTTGCTAAGTCGTGTCTGACTCTTGTGACCTCATGGATTGTGTAGCCTGCCAGGCTCCTCTTTCCATGGGATTCTCCAGGCAAGAATACTTAGAAACTCAAATATGTCCTGTTCCAAATTGAGACAAGAAGGTTTTGAAAACTATCACTCTATCTTTAGACTATGGGGACAGTAGTGGGGCCTGTGTATTTTTCTATTGGTAGCGAATTTGATTCTGCTGTATTAAGTTGTGGTCTCTTTCCCCAGTATTTTAGTTGGTTTATAGTCGCTGTGGAGAGGGAGGGATACTGCAAACAAATATTACTGGCATGTGCTTGCAGTGTCTCATCCACGCTTGTCTTTCCCGTGCTCATGGCGCAAACCACTCACGCTCCAAGTTGCTCTGCCGGGGAGCTGTCTGGGGCCGGTCCTAGGCTTCATGCACCTCTCCGGTCTAAGCCGCTCAGGCTCGGCGCTCAGGTAGCATTCAGAGGTGCATATTTGGTTGGGCCTGCATTTTGTGCCTTTCCCAGGTCCAAGTAGCTCAGGAGTTTGGCAAGCGCAATTACTGCGACTGGTCGCCTTTCCCTGCTGCTCAGTTTTCTGGGTGTACCGCTGGCGTTCCTTCTCAGGCGGATGATGATTGTCCAGAACCCACAGAGGTCTTAGTTAGCAAAGAAGCCTGCTTGCATTTTGGTAGGTAATGACTCTCTTGGGCAGCGATTGCCCCCTTCCAGCCCTTAAGGCTCTGGCTGCCTGTCACCGGAGGGGGATGGTCTGCAGCCAGCTATTTCCATTCCATCCTTTGTTCTGTGCATGGTCCTGGCGGTGTCTTATGTTCAAGCACTTTGCGTGGTAGCTATCCCACAGACTGGATTGCTAGCCCAAGTTAGTTCACTCTGGTCACGCGCGGGGCGCTCCGGCCCGAGTCCTTGCAGCCCACGCCTCCCGGGCCTGATTCTTACCAAGCACTGCCGTCCGCGCCTCCCGCTTCTCCCTGCCTAGCCCCCACTTGTTAGTGGTGGATGCAGGCGTCTGCGCTGCTTTTCCGCTGGGGGAGTTACTGTTGGGCTCGTAATCTGTTGGTTTTATTTTTCCTTCCTGTTATGTTGCCCTTTGTGCTTCCAAGGCTTGCCCCAGACTCAGCAGTGAGAATGTTTCCTGGTGTTTGGAAACCTCTCTTCTTATGAGTCTCTTCCCAAGATGGGATTCCCTTCCTGGGACGGAGCTCCCTCCCTACCTCCTTTGTCTCTTTTTTCGTCTTTTATATTTTTTCCTACCTGTTTTTGTAGCCAATGATCTGCTTTTCTGGGTTTCTGATGTCCTCTGCCAGCATTCAGAAGTTGTTTTGTGGAATTTACTCAGCGTTGAAATGTTCTTTTGATGAAATTGTGAGGGAGAAAGTGGTCTCCCCGTCCTATTCCTCCAGCATCTTAGGACCGCCTCTCCAGAGTCTTTTCCAATGAGTCAACTCTTCGCATGAGGTGGTCAAAGTATTGGAGTTTCAGCTTTAGTATCATTCCTTCCAAAGAACACCCAGGACCATTAGAATGGACTGGTTGGATCTCCTTGCAGTTCAAGGACTCTCAAGAGTCTTCTCCAACACCACAGTTCAAAAGCATCAATTCTTTGGCGCTCAGCTTTCTTCATAGTCCAACTCTCACATCCATACATGACCACAGGAAAAACCATGGCCTTGACTAGATGGACCTTAGTCAGCAAAGTAATGTCTCTGCTTTTTAATATGCTATCTAGGTTGGTCATAACTTTCCTTCCAAGGAGTAAGCATCTTTTAATTTCATGGCTCCAATCACCATCTGCTGTGATTTTGGAGCCCCCCCCCCCAAAAAAAAAATAAAGTCTGACACTGTTTCCACTGTTTCCCCATCTATTTCCCATGAAGTGATGGGACCAGATGCCATGAAGTTCATTTTCTGAATGTCGAGCATTAAGCCAACTTTTTCACTCTCCTCTTTCACTTTCATCAAGAGGCTTTTGAGCTCCTCTTCACTTCCTGCCATAAGGGTGGTGTCATCTGCAAATCTGAGGTTATTGATATTTCTCCTGGCAATCTTGATNCACTGTTTCTCCATCTATTTCCCATGACGTGATGGGACCAGATGCCATGATCTTCGTTTTCTGAATGTTGAGCTTTAAGCCAACTTTTTCGCTCTCCTCTTTCACTTTCATCAAGAGGCTTTTTAGTTCCTCTTCACTTTCTGCATAAGGATAGTGTCATCTGCCTATCTGAGGTTATTGATATTTTTCCCGGCAATCTTGATTCCAACTTGTGCTTCTTCCAGCCCAGCGTTTCTCATGATGTACTCTGCATATAAGTTAAATTAGCAGGGTGAAATATACAGCCTTGACGTACTCCTTTTCCTATTTGGCACCAGTCTTTTGTTCCATGTCCAGTTCTAACTGTTGCTTCCTGACCTGCATACAGATTTCTCAAGAGGTTGGTTAGGTGGTCTGGTATTCCCATCTCTTTCAGAATTTTCCACAGTTGATTGTGATCCACACAGTCAAAGGCTTTGGCATAGTCAGTAAAGCAGAAATAGATCATCATTTCTTACTATAGTTTAAGATCTGCTGGGATAAGAATCTTCTGTGTGCTCTCAGAATCCTCTGATTGTTTTGCCCATTTATTTTTCTACAGAATTTAAGAATCATTCTTACCAAATTCTGTAATGACCTTGGTGATGCCTTGACTGGATTTTGAGTCAATCTATAAATCAAGTTGGGAAATAGCATTGTTAAGCCTTCAGCCAGAAGTTTGGTCTCTTCTTCGTTTGAGTTTCTATTTCTTACATTAAGGATTTGTGTTTTCTTCATATAATTCTAATATATCCTTTGTGGAGTTTGATATATGAATATGTATCAACTATTTCCCAAGTGTTTGATATGTTTGTTGCTATTATGAGCAGAATCTGCTTTATCATTATATTCAGGCTGTTGATTATTGTTTATAGAAATGGTATTGATTTTTGTGCATCTTTCTCTTGTTTTGCTCCCTTTAGAATTGGTTGGTTTATGAGGCATCCAGGAGCTGCTCCAGCAAACGCTGAAAGGTGGCTGTGGGAAGGTTTGTAGAAGAGAATCCCGTAGGTAGGAGAGAGTCCCACTGAGTCACTGGTTGCCAGATGCCAGTGCACAGTGGAGAGAAATCAAGATGATGTCGTGGGGTTTCCGTCAGCTTAAGCATATTCCGGGAAGGGGCTGTCCTTGAGATGGAGGCTACAGAAGCTTCCTACCTTTCAGTATTTCAGTGTCATTTCTTTTTGGATGACAATTGATAGCAACTTGGGGCTTTTTGTTGGAAGATATTAGAGGACTTTTTAGAAGTTTATTTAAAATTTGGTTTCTATTTAGTTTTTTAAATGACAGCATATTAAAAAAAAAAAATTTTCGTTGGCGACCTAGGTTGGCATTCCATATTAATTTGAACATTTTAGCATTTTCTGAAATGTCAAAATCAGGAACTTCCAACTCATGTTCTTTTGGACTTTACAATTCTGTGTTATTTGATAATTCTGGGTTTGTTTGTTTGTTTTAATTTAAAAATAAGTTTTGGTTTATCCTTTTGTCTTCTTCTAGTTAGTCTTGTCATGTAGTTAGATTCAAGTTTTTATTTCTTCCTTCCTCTTTTCCTGGCTTCTTCACCCTTCCTTTGTGTGTTGGCATGTTCCTGAGACTATGTGAGAGACAGGAGTCATTGCCTCTTTTCTAGAGGAGGTGGGTGCGGTGGGGCATCCCCACTGTGCTGCTTTGTTTAAAGGGATTTTCTCAATGTCTTTTCTCTGAAGCTACTTAGGTGGGTTTTAAAAGGAAACAGGGACTTCCCTGGTGATCTAGCGGTTAAGACTCTGAGCTTCCAATGCACCCCTGTTCAGAGGATTAAGAGCCCACATGCCGTGTGGCATGACCAAAAGTGTACAAAAATAATAATAAAGGGAAATAAGATGGTATCCTGTGAGAGGAACTCAACAGAAAGGCTAGGATGAGAGACAAGAAGCCGGATTGGGAACAGCTGGGGCTGGAGATACATCTTGCCTCCTGCTTCATAGCTAACCAGTGGCACTACCTGTCCCATCTTCTGCCTCCACAGTTGCAAAATAAGGTCCTTCAAGGGTCTAAAGAAACCTACCTTCCAGAGTTGTGAAGGTGATCAAATGAGGAAAGGAATTAGCAAGCAAACTGGTATTGAGCTGCTGAAATGATAGCTTAATTGATGGTAGCTCAGTTGGTGGTGGTGGTGGTGGTAAAGGCCAAGAAGCCAGGAAGGCGATGGTGCTCTTCCCAGAGAGGCAGGAAGAACCTAATGTAAAGTTGGGGCAGCCAATCAAGTTGGGTCTTGTGTCTTAGTGGCCTCTTATGTACCGTATCTTTATCCATTCATCTCTTGACGGAAACTTAGATTGCTTCCATGTCTTGGCTATTGTAAATAGTGGAACATGTATCTTTCTGAATTGGACTTTTTGTCTTTTCCTGATGTATGGCCAGGAGTGGGATTGCTGGGTCATTTGGGCTTCCCTGGTGGCTCAGAGGTTAAAGCGTCTGCCTCCAATGCGGGAGACCCGGGTTCGATCCCTGGGTCGGGAAGATCCCCTGGAGAAGGAAATGGCAATCCACTCCAGTATTCTTGCCTGGAGAATCCCATGGGCGGAGAAGCCTAATAGGTTACAGTCCACGGGGTCGCAAAGAGTCGGACACGACTGAGCGACTTCACCTCACCTCACCTCATGGTAACTCTGTTTTCAGTGTTTTGAGGACACTCCATACTGTTATCCATAGTGGCTGCACCAATGCACATTCCCACCAACACTGTAGTAGGAGGGTTCCCTTTTCTCAACATCCTCTCCAGCATTTGTTATTTGTAGACTCTTTGGTGTGAGATGATACTTCATTGTAGTTTTGTTTTGCATTTTCCTAATAATTAGTGATGTTGGATATCTTTTCATGTTCCTCGAGAGATGAAATCTTAGCTCCTTGGCAGTACAGGTGGGGAAACTTGAGGCTCAGAGGTGGGACCTGCTAGGAATGGCAAAGCCATCTCTTAGATGAGAACTTTTGTGATTCAGGTTTAGTGCCTGTTCATTCCAACAAGTGAGGCATCTTCAATGAGACGTGGACCGTGAGCTAAGGGCTCGGATGTCAGCCCCTTGATATCAGATCTACTTTTTGTGAGCATCCAAATGGACAGTTCCCAGCTTCACATTCTTTTCTTGATCACTTTAGAACTGACATTCTGCCAGCTTCTTGTTAAAGAAAGAGCAGAGCAGGAACTGACCAGAAGTGGTTTGGAAGCTAGAAATAGAACTATACCTGCCCTTAGTAATCAAGCCTGGCAGAGTCCACCCAGCAGCCAGGAAAGGCTTGGGCAAGGTTAAAGTGAAGATAATTTGGTGACACTTATTTCTGCTGGTTGTTCAAAAATTTCACCCAACTCCAAAAGCACCTGTTAACTACTTAAAGCTTGTCCCCCAAATATGGAAGTTAGGTACAAGAAAGACAAGTCAGTTTTCTCAAGATGTCTGCTCAATGAAACCTGTGACATAGGAGCAGCTCCTCCCTGGCATTACTTTGAAAAATTTAATGTTTAATTACATGTAGAATATATGAACTAGTACATTATATAAGAAGTTTAAAATACTAACTAGAGCTAAAGGCCAAAGTCTGCCTTAATAACCCTTAACTTGTGACCATCTCCATAACCCACCTCTCGAATGCCCCTGAGGTTACCAACTTCACATACTGGCCAGTTTCCACAGCAAAATTGCTTTTAAAAAAAAAATAGAAGTAATGTCTATGCCACTTTGTGGCTTTTCACTTGGCCCTGTATCTTGGAGACCCTTGGCTGGGTCACGGAAGCTGCCTGGCTCTTAGATTGTCAGTCATCATCTCTGTCTGAATAGAAGATGCTGATAGTTCCCCCCCACCCCCACCCCATGCACTTGGTCCCTGTTAGAAGACCATCGCCCCTGTCCTTTCACCTGCTTCTGTGTATGTGTTCACAGGGCTTCTCTAGGGTTGATCTCAGGCAATGCGACTGCTGAGGTAGATCTCACTGTCTAGCTGGGTCACAGGTAGACGCGGGGCCTTGGCTTGGCCGCCCTTCAGTACAAGGCCGCCAGTTTGATCCCCAGCAGCACATGTGACTCCCCTCTCCACCCCACCCTGTTCTTCTGGCTTGGAGAGCCCAGACCTCCCCAGGGTGGGCGTGAGGGCTTGGGGCTGGGTCTGTGGGGTCGTGACCTGGCCTTCATTATTCTTATCTCTAATGGGTCAAGAAAAAACACTGAACTTCAGTGAAGTTTATTTCAGAGTCTGCCACGAAGACAAAGGGTGGAAAAACCTCAATAAAAGATCTGAGAAGAGAGAGGCCGTGTATGCTGGGGCCAGGGCCACTTTTAGTTCTTCTTGAAGGTAACTGAGCTCCTGTAGAATAGCACTGTCCACACCGCTACTACGGGGCAGCTGATCATTTTGAACCCAAGCAGTAGACCTCTTCCTAATCCTGGATCTGGACAGTTTAAGTTCAGAATGGCTGCAATTTAAACAATGTACTTTGGCCTTTTGAATCTCTGTCGTCCCCCGGTCCTACCCAGCCACTCATTGCAGGCATAGACAAGTTCGTCATGGTGCACAACTAGGGTGACTCTGTCATTGTCATCTAAATGGTACATACTTGAGTGTGGAAGGCAGTGCTAATGAGGAGAAAGTTGTTGAGATGACGGGTAAACCCTGGCTTTCCCTCAATAATAGTATTGATAATGTGGCACTAAAATACATAAGTAAAGGAGGTAATACAATTGATAATATAATTATTTTTAATGATGTTTAAAGGAAGTCATTCCCATCTCAAAGTATTTTTCAAACAGGCTTGTGTGTTATGAGAGAGGGTCTGCGGTTGAGAGCACTTGTGGAGTTGGGTGAACTACCTGCATGAGGTGTAATGTGCTTGTCTGTTTCTTTCTGAAGTCACTATGGAAACTTGGGGCAAAGAGCAAACTCAGGAGAGAAAAACGGGAGCTTTCCAAGAGGTTCCTTGGGGCTCCTGACCAGGAGCTGAGCCCTGTTGTTGGGGGCTTCCTTCAGCAGCAGCTTTGGTGGGCTGGGGGCTCTGGGCTGGCAGAGCTGTGGAAATGCTCCAAAGCACAGGACGTGGAGCCAAGGAGGCTAAGTCCAGCCAGGTGGCTGCCTATTGTGTGGAATGGCCACTTCTAAGCAGATAACATAGTCAGAATTTTCTGAGCTCAATAGCAGCTTAGAAATTAGAGAAGCTTTTGCAGTCTCTTAGAAGTGTCAAGATCATTTGTGCTCAAACTTGTTGCTCTTGTAGCTTCATGATTTTGCCATATTGCTACACTCTAGCCATGAAATGGTTTTCTCTAGGTTCACTTGCTTTCTTTACATAAATGAGTTTGGTTTTAAAGGACAGTTATACCACCATCACTTAGCTCCTGGCTGAATGTTTCTTAAATACATATACAATATGCCAAGATCAATGCATAACTCTTAAAACAGATAGCGGTAGTCCTCGTCTCTGGAAATCGGCCCAGAGACACTGCCTACATCCAGTCCAGCACCCTCCTCTCCCTGATAGATACTCGTGTGGAACCCAGAGGGGTTGTGAAGACAGGTGGTCTTCCTGTATCCCTCACCATCAAAGGGGACAGGTTAGATTTGACCCCAGAACCAGGGAAGGCCTCTCCTGGTGGACACGTGGTGAGAAGAGTTCTCCCACACTGCAGCGCCCTGTGGAGTCTCACCAGGACCCAGTGGCTGGGGCGGGTCTGTTTTCAATGACACTTGCCTTCTCATAATACATCAACAGACGCAGTTGTCTTGCTCTGCTTTTACCATGACATTTGCTGTCACTTCACATACTTCACTTCCATTTGCAGACGCAGCCAAGAACGAGGCTTAACGGGGGGGCTTCACCGCATGCCCTTGGCCTCAGCAGAGCTGCCTCATGAGCAGCGCCCCCAGGCCCGGGAGGGCTGCGGCTGCCCTTCTCACCTAGGGGTTTGGTGGGGGAGGGGGTCTTCCATTGTGCTCTGTTTTTGACTGACTGCCAGAAAATGCCAGGAAAGAGAGCCTGTGCCTGAAAGGCCGTATTCAGATATAGTGAAGTTCAAAAGCCAGCGGTCTATGCATGATGAAGGCAAAGTGCTATTCATGAGCAACACACGGTCAACCGGGATCAACTCATGTGACGCCTTTACTGCCTCCATGAGAAGGTGGGCAGGGGAGCAGGGGGTCCAGTTGATCAGGTTACCGCCTGTGCTTTCTTGGGTCGGCTGGAGGGTTACAAGGCTCATTGTGGTATTTTTAAACACTGAATTTAAAAGGTATGCACCAGTGGAATGGGACATCTGACACCAATCCAGGGCACGCGAGGAGGGGACTTGATGTTCCATCACCTGCCAGGACCCACTCCCTTCTCTGCCAGAGAGTACCAGCGCACACTAGGCCCTCAGCAAACTTCCGTTGAATACTTTTTTGATGTGTATATTTTTAAACTTGTTATGGAAGTTTCCAAGTGCCCCGAGGCAGAGAGGGGCCAGGGCCCCAGCACATCAGCCCCGCTGCCCTGCTTCCCTTGGTTGTCTCTACCTTTTCTCTGGATGGACTTTAAAGGATCTCAATTCCAGAAATCATCTCAGTTCGCCCCTACACTTTTTGAGTTCTTTTAGGGGCTGTTGAGGCCACCCTCTTCCTCCATTCCCCAGGGGTGAGCATGTCAGGTCATGAATGTTTTTGACTGACTGCCAGAAAATGCCAGGAAAGAGAGCCTGTGCCTGAAAGGCCGTATTCAGATATAGTGAAGTTCAAAAGCCAGCGGTCTATGCATGATGAAGGCAAAGTGCTATTCATGAGCAACACACGGTCAACCGGGATCAACTCATGTGACGCCTTTACTGCCTCCATGAGAAGGTGGGCAGGGGAGCAGGGGGTCCAGTTGATCAGGTTACCGCCTGTGCTTTCTTGGGTCGGCTGGAGGGTTACAAGGCTCATTGTGGTATTTTTAAACACTGAATTTAAAAGGTATGCACCAGTGGAATGGGACATCTGACACCAATCCAGGGCACGCGAGGAGGGGACTTGATGTTCCATCACCTGCCAGGACCCACTCCCTTCTCTGCCAGAGAGTACCAGCGCACACTAGGCCCTCAGCAAACTTCCGTTGAATACTTTTTTGATGTGTATATTTTTAAACTTGTTATGGAAGTTTCCAAGTGCCCCGAGGCAGAGAGGGGCCAGGGCCCCAGCACATCAGCCCCGCTGCCCTGCTTCCCTTGGTTGTCTCTACCTTTTCTCTGGATGGACTTTAAAGGATCTCAATTCCAGAAATCATCTCAGTTCGCCCCTACACTTTTTGAGTTCTTTTGGGGGCTGTTGAGGCCACCCTCTTCCTCCATTCCCCAGGGGTGAGCATGTCAGGTCATGAATTTGCTTTCCCTTCTTCCCCACAAGATGTGTAACCACAGCACAGACCGAGGGGACCTGGCCTGAGGAGCAGACCTCACTGCTGCGAGCCCAAGTCTCCCAAAGCCACCACCCAACATCTGAGTTCCCTCTTAAAGGCCCCAGTTGCTCACTGGAAATGTCCTCAGTTTCCCCAGCGAAGTGGACACATTTCCAGTGAGCAGGCGGGTTGCAGCTGTGGTCTTTCCAAAAGAATGCACACATGGAGCCTATGGGGCCCAAATCAGCGTGATGTCAGTTGTCACCGCCCGTGTGGAAAGATTTTGCCCCCGCCAGCTGCCGGGCCCCTTGTGCTCTATTAATCCCAGGGCTGTGGGGCCCGTCGGGGTCGGCAGCCAGGCAAGGGGACAGCTGTGGTGGATGCCGCACCACGCTCTGTGCATGTGCTCTGTGTCCCGGGCACACAGATGGCGCAGAGGCCCCCAGCCCGCGCCTGTCTTCTCCTTGTAGGGTCGGGAATGGGCTGGGCTGACAATACCCTTGACACAGGAGCCAAGTTAAGAGCTGTGAGATGGGGTGGAGGGCTTGGCTGCCGTGTTCCAGGTCAGCTGACCTGTATATTGGAAGCGGTGGCGTGTGCTGGCCAGTGAGGCCCTGTATTCCAACAGCTGGGGGCACTAGGCTTTTATGTGCCAAGGCTGCACAGATATTTTTAATGTCCAGGACACACGGAAGCCCAGTCATGGCAGGGTAGAGGGGCAGGGGAGTTTGGAGGCCGCGGCCTCACCATGGCCAGATATGGTCAGGAGAGTGGGGCGGGATTAGGTCTGGGAAAGAGCCCAGCATGTGAAGAGGTAGCGGGAAGGTCATGTGAGTGAGCTAAAGGCCCTGGCAAGCGGAGGGGCGGGGGTGGGGTGGGGGAGGCAGGTGAGGACTCTGAGCAGGTGCTGGGGACAGGGGACCCCCCCACAAGGGACAGGTCTGGAAGTGGGAGGTCAGCAGGACCCAACCCCCAGCTCAGAGGGGAGTGGGAATACAGCTTTGGTTCAGGCCCTGGTTTTGGCTGTAGAACAGACCTGAGCACCTGCCTCAGCACCCCACCAGTGCCCCCTGGGCAACTGTTCCTCTGCCTAGGACCTTTCTCCCTTCCCGCACAGGCCCCTAAGTGCCACCACTGTTACTAACAGCAGAAACTCATCTGTGGATGCCCGCCACTCCAGAGGGGAGCTGGACTCTGCCCCCAGGCCTGAACCCACCCAGGATGTGTTTCATCTGCACAGATTTTTTTAAAGTCTGACTTCTGTTAGCCGCGAACGTTTCGATCATAGGAGATTTTCCCAAAAACTTTGGAGAGTTGACATTTCTGGGCCTAAGGGAGCCTTTGGGTGTCTGGGGCCTGCAGTCCACAGGCCCTGAAGCTGAGGGGCGGCCGCCCCCTGTCGGTGAGCCACAGACCCGCCACCACCTGGCCCCATCAGTCAAGGCTGAGCAGGCCTGGCCTCTGTAGGCATCTGCACTTGCCTCCTGCAGTAAAGTGGAGCTATTATTATCTCAGGAGGAATGAGGGCCATCAGAATTAGCCTCTGAGCGGCTGCCCAGGGCCTCCTTGACTTTGTCTTGACATTGGGCTGGGAGACCTGGGCTCATGGACCTGCCTGGAGTGGCCTGGCCTGGCGAGGAGGCAGTGGAGGAAGGGGGCAGTGAGCCCTCCCTGGGCCTTCGCCGAGCCCATGGGCCCAGCTAGGTAGCCTGGTTTTCTCTAGTGGCCGCTTAGCAGTCTGAACAGACTCCACAGGGTCAGGGTAGTGAGCACGGCTACACCAACATCTGTGCAGCTCTGGGCCTCTCAGCTGTGGTTAGGAAGGTACCAAGGAGGCTGGGGCAAGGCTGAAGCCTGGGTGTGGCTCAAGGCACAGGGGAGGGAGAGGAGGAGGGCGCTGCGCTGGGGGGTCTCTTGGGGCCTTTGGGGCCTTGGCTGTGGGTAGCCCTCGAGTAATTCCTCTTCCTGTGCATAATTTCCACCTGGTCCTCTGGTTCCGACTTCACTATTGCTTGTCCAGGCCCCTGGGAAGAGCCACGGCAGCTGTGACTACTGCTAGGCCTTCAGGGACACCTTCCTGGGGGCTTGGGAGGTCCTCTCCTTGAGGAGCTTGGCCTAGAGGAGCTCTCCTCCTGCTTTGTTTGTTCCTCTCTGTTTGATGAGTCTTTTCCCTGGTGGCTCAGCGGATATAAGAATCTGCCTGCAATGCAGGAGACAAGGGTTCAATCCCTGAGTTGGGAAGATTCCCTGGAGGAGGAAATGGCTACCCACTCCAGTATTCTTACCTGAACAATCCCATGGACAGAGGAGCCTGGTGGGCTCCAGTCCACGGGCATCACAGAGTCAGACACAAGTGAACACACACAAAAAGCAGTGCCTGCTCTCCCAGGAGAATAATCATTCGTTCAGTAATCTGAGAGGGAAGCTGAGGCACAGAGAGGTCAAATTACTTGCCTGAGGCCACACAGCTGGAAAGTGGGGGAGCCCAGATTTGAACTCAGGTGGTGGGTCAGGCTGGAGCTGGGGTGGCTTCCAGAGGCCAGTGTCTGGGAGGCTTTCCCTCTGAGACCTTCTGTGGACTGTGTAGTAGAGGGTCTCTGCTGCTTCTGGGCCCTTCTCAGCTCCTGGGGCTCAGTCTGTCCTGAGCTGGTTCCTTGGGGCCTGGAGCCCACGTGATGGGGAGGGTGCCCCGCTGGCCTTACGGACACCAGCAGTGCCTCCCTTCCTCTGGCCCCCTTTGAGGAGGCCGCTCATCCTCATCTTCCAGACAGGGTGATACAGGTTTTCCTGGGTTTTCTGACCAGTGAGGAAAGTGATCCTAGAGAGAGGTCAATACGAGAGCCACTTCTCTAGTCCCGATGGGAACAGCAGGTACCTGGGGGTTAGCTGCGGGCTTGGGGTGGGGGGGTGGCGGTGGGGGGGTGCCTGGTGCAGTGTGTCTGCTATGATGAGGGCTCCTGGACACCTCATGAGATCACTCCATGATCTCAATGGAGCCCCGCCCATAGTACTGCTCTCTGGGTGATTGACCTTGCTGGGACTAGAGCCTTGGCACAAAGTGTCCCAGGCCCCCACCAACAGGTGGTGCCCCTTTCTTAGGAGACTCTCCAGGGTAGGTTCCTATGCCC
>SJYT01023423.1:305323-334375 GCA_006410635.1 Cephalophus harveyi | reverse complement strand
TACAAGTGGTTGACCAGTTTTCCCAGCACCACTTGTTAAAGAGATTGTCTTTTCTCCATTGTATATTCTTGCTTCCTTTGTCAAAGATAAGGTGTCCATAGGTGCATGGATTTATCTCTGGGCTTTCTATTTTGTTCCATTGATCTATATTTCTGTCTTTGTGCCAGTACCATACTGTCTTGATGACTGTGGCTTTGTAGTAGAGCCTGAAGTCAGGCAGATTGATTGCTCCAGTTCCATTCTTTCTCAAGATTGTTTTGGCTATTTGAGGTTTTTTGTATTTCCATACAAACTGTGAAATTATTTGTTCTAGCTCTGTGAAAAATACCGCTGGTAGCTTGATAGGGATTGCATTGAATCTATAGATTGCTTTTGGGTAGTATACTCATTTTTACTATATTGATTCTTCCAATCCATGAACATGGTATATTTCTCCATCTATTAGTGTCCTCTTTGATTTCTTTCACTAGTGTTTTACAATGGAGTATTACTCAGCCATTAAAAAGAATATATTTGAATCAGTTCTAATGAGATGGATGAAACTGGAGCCTATTATACAGAGTGAAGTAAACCAGGAAGAAAAACACTAATACAGAATACTAACGCATATATATGGAATTTAGAATGATGGTAATGATAACCTTGTATGTGAGACAGCAAAAGAGACACAGATGTATAGAACAGTCTTTTGAACTCTATGGGAGAGGAAGAGGGTGGGACGATTTGGGGGAATGGCACTGAAACATGTATATTATCATATAAGAAATGAATCGCCAGTCCAGGTTTGATACAGGATGCTTGGGGCTGGTGTACTGTGATGACTTGGAGGGATGGTATGGGGGGTTCAGGATGGGGAACACACGTATGCCCATGGCGGATTCATGTTGATGTGTGGCAGAACCAATACAATATTGTAAAGTCAAAAAAATTTTAAAAAGACTAAGTTAAGGGTAAAAAGAGGATATGTGGTCTATAGTAAAACTATAATAAAGCCTGAGGTCTCTTTTCTTCTTAAAAAAAAAAAAAAAAAATTGAAGGAGGGAATAGCCTCTGACAAGGCAGTCAATAAATGTTCACTGCACTTAATAAGTTCTGGTCCTGGTATTGCCATTTAAAGCCTGGTACTGTCATGTGAGTTTTGACAGATTGTTTCCAGATCTGCAAAAGAGTAATAATAACTCAAATGTAGCAGACACTATTGGTGCTTCAATAAACTCCCATCACACTTTTCATCATCCTTGTGTAGACATTCCCCAAATTATACGTGCTTTGTTTCTAAAAGCCATACCTATTACTCTTATCATAAAATTGAACTTAGGCTACAGCTTTCCCTCAAAGGTCAGATAACTGCACATCCCCCATGTTTTTAATGTTAAGAGATAATCTTTCATCACTTTCTATATCCTTACTGATAATGGGCTAAAATCCAGAGAGTTTAAAATTTATTTCATTTTGCAAGTATTCTGTTCAAACATAATTCCCAAATAGACAGGATTCCCAAACAGTTTGCCATTCATTCATCTCAGAGGATGTATCAGGAAAAGTAGATTGTTTTCTGTTGCAAATCCCATGTAGACGTTATTGAACTACAGACACACATTATTATTATTTTTTCTTAAAGATTATAGTGCTTTATACTAACTTGGAACTTTCATAGGCAAGCAACACTGATGACCCTTTGCCCTAGAACTTTTGCCATCAATTACCCAATTAATCATTTTCTAGGAGAGCCAGGTGGAGAAGGAAATGGCAACTCACTCCAGCACTCTTGCCTGGAAAATCCCATGGACGTCAGAGTTGGACATGACTGAGTGACTTCACTTTTGACTTTCATGCATTGGAGAAGGAAATGGCAACCCACTCCAGTGTTCTTGCCTGGAGAATCCCAGAGATGGGGGAGCCTGGTGGGCTGCCATCTGTGGGGTCACCCAGAATCAGACATGACTGAAGTGACTTAGCAGCAGCAGCAGCAGTAGAGCCAGGACTAATTTTTAAGGGAAAAAAAAAAACAAAAAATGGAAAATCACACCAAGTATACTTCTCTAAAGTGGTTGGCATTCAGGCATAATTCTTCATTAGATTCCTTATTTTATATTTGCTCTTCTCAACTGGTTGGCAAGGGCTATGATTGTGCTTTGATCAGAAGAACAGAAGTTCTCACCTCTAGATTCTTGGCAATAATATAATCTTGAAATTCCTACTGTCAGTTTGTTATTAAATGCCCATTATGAGACTTAATATGTATGGAGAATTTCCTGAAGGCCATGCAACATATGCTGTCCTGGCTGTCCAGAGTGTTGCTTTTGGATCAAGTCCAACCATCACAGGTCTATTATACTGTGTTGGGCTCTATTATTTTGACCCCTCTTAGGTTTACTTCTACTGAATTATGCTTTAGTGCTGGTCATTGACCGACATGAAAAGATTATATTTGAAGCAGCTATGTGAAATGCATTATTATAGAAAGTGTAAGGAAGCATAGGAAACATTGAACTCTTTATCACACGGAGTCCTTTTTTATGAGAAGCCAAAGGAAGAAATTTCCCTTAGGTTTACCAATCATGAACAGCTCTGCTTCTACTGAAAAACTGATTTGATTTCCTATTACGGCCCCTGTGAATCTGGTAACAGATAATGCTTTGGTCACTAGGAGCTACATTTGTGGAACCTCATTCCCCATGCTTTTATAATGCAAGATGGAATGCTTTCTTGGTGTGCTTATTCAAACCAAGGTGTGATTATTTCCCCTTTGTAATGACTCTCTTAACTGTATATTTTATCTTTTGTATTGAAACATTTTTGTAAGATGCTTCAAATTCTTTGTGAAGTGGAAAAGGGTGTTTCAAGAACAAGTCAAATACTGCTGTTTTATTCTTCTTTGTTTTCTATTTCTTTTTAAAATTTGTTAATTGTTTGTGTTGCATACATTCCCTACTTAAATTCTGTCATTCATCTATTCATTAATCAAGGTATTTTATAGAGCTCTTATGGGCAAACAGTGCAGAGAAAAATAGATGAAAGGTAAAATTCCTGTTAGAAACAAACCTTATATTTTGTGGTACCTTCTTCAGTGGTAGAGAAAATAAACTGAGTGTGATATGGTATGAGGCTAAGGGAACAGAAATCAGGGGATACCTAACTCAGACCTGAATTTAATCAGACAAGATGTCACAAAATGCGAGTTGGATTTTGAAGGATTCCTTTTAGACAGGCCCAGGGATTGGAGGAATAGTGGCTGGGGAAGAGTTACTGTTGCAGGAAATTCACAATGGAAATTCACCAAGACAAGAGGGGAGAGGCATGGTGACTTCAGAATGGCTTGAGATCAAGCTCCACCATAGCGCTGTCAATAAGCAATGCTAGATCACGAGCCGTCTGTGATGTCAGACTAAGGATTCATTTTTCTCTTTTTTCTGAAGCAACATGGAGCCACGACAGGATCTCCTGGAACGTAATGAGGCCAAACAAAGAAATTTCTTCTATCTCCCTCATTAGTTGGCATTGTGTCTTTCAAATGTTAAGTATTAAATGGATTTTGCTGTTGTTGCTGTTCTGTCGCTAAATCGTGTCTGACTCTCTTGAGACCAAATGGATTGTATCCCCCCCAAGCTCCTCTGTCCATGGGATTCTCCAGGCAAGAATACTGGAGTGAGTTGCCATGCCCTCCTCCAGGGGATCTTCCTGACTCAGGGATCCAGCTCTTGTCTCCTGCCTGCAGGTGGATTCTTTACCACTCAGCCATCAGGGAACCCATTCAATGGATATTGACTAAAACACTGGGAACTCTAAAAAATATAACTGCATATTTCACTTGCAGTCTTCTAAACACTGTTTACTTCAAAAGATTTTAACTCATGAACTTTGTTAGACAAAGAAGTCATTTGATCATTTTCCCCTTTCTGCTCATTACTTGAGGTATCTTTGGTGAAGTTGTGTGCTCGAGTCAGGAAGCCAGTTTGCATGCTGACTCTGCCACTGATGATGTGCCTGGAACAAAGTTCATAACCTCTCAGGGTCTTCTTCACAGGGCTGTCGAGGGGTTTAATGAGTAAATGTACTCTGAACTGTTTAAACAGTGCTTGGCTTTTAGTGACCTTACAGGGTTAGTGCTATATAGAGGTGGTATTCTATTTCTAATCACTCTCTTTTCACATGTGTTCTATTCTTCACTGATGTGTTTGCTTTGGCAAAGCGGCATCTTGTCTGTATAATATCTATAGTAGTTTCATCCCACAAGCTTCTATAGAATATATGTAATTAGCAACATTTTTTAATATACATGGTCTTTATTTTACTGATGTGAAGATAGCTTTTGTCTCACTATTTCTACCTTTTACTTTAGTTCTGAAAATTTTATGTTATTGTTCTTCATTCTCATTCTGAGAATCTGAATCCTTGCAAATCCTCTTCTGATTTTTATTCCTATTTGGATGCATTGTATCCTCTCAAAGTAAGTTTCAGTAGGCAACCCTAAATTAGCAAATAACTCATTAAACTAATCTTTTTTTATATAAGTGAATTACACATTTATTATCATATATGTATATATATAATGCAAATTATATATAGATGTATACTAAATATAAACACACAAATATATATTAATACATATTTCTTTTCATTTTCATTTTCTCTAGCTTGAAAAACCTAGGGAGTACCAAGATTGAAAAGCATTTTTAAATTTTATTGTGAATTAATTTATACTCTGCTGTGTTCCAGAAAGAATTCCAGGTCATGTATAATAATAATAAAAAAAAGTTATCATAAAACTAAAACCCATTAAATTCAGTATAAAACAACAAGAGTCCAGTAATAAAAGAGCAAGGGGACTATTGGAATCTATAGGAAAACACTCTTTAAATATTTTCTTGGAACACAGAATCCAGTGGGTTCAGTGAAATGTATTCTCCTCTGGAAAGTCTCTTTTTATCATCACTAGCAGCTTGTTTTAAATTGCCCCCGAACAGGGAGTTTGGGAAAAACAGTTTTTCAAGATTCTGCTAAATCATTATTATCTCATTGCCTCAGTTGTGTCTCAATCCATCTATCAGAAGCCAGTCTTTGTTTTCTCTCCCAATGGCCCAGATTTCATTGCTTTCTTCAGGGTCTCCACCATGCTTGTTTCATGAGACTTGGGTCTGTCATTCAAAACTCACTCTTGTTTTCCCAGATTCAAAGTGGTGTTTCATCTCAAGAATGACATTTACTTTCCTTGACAAGATACTTTTGTTACAACCACCTGCCTACCAGCATTTTGCTTTTTCTAGAAGGAATGCAGAATATGCAGGCCAGACTGAGATGGGAACTGCATTTTCTGGCTCCTTTCTTTCATTATGTGGCCCTTTTCAGTACTTACCCCATATGTTCATATGAGGCTTATCCATTTCCTCTTTCCCCTCTGATCTTGGACTTTTTGGAGTTTTTTTAAAAATTCTGGGTCTCAAGTTTGGGCTGGAAGTTTGATTGAACAGAAGGACCAAGGGGAAACAAACACAACGCATTTTATATTTATGTCATTTTTACTTGGGGGCTCAGAAGTGCCATTGCAATTATCTAGTCTAACAGAGTAATAGTTATGAAGCAACTTTGCATAGATTCCTCTGCCAGTCCCAGTGCCAAGACTGAACTTTCATTTTCCTTTGTGCAGTATATCACACGTAATGATTTTGTCCAACTCAGTACTTTTCACACTGTTCATTGCCCCCCTGATCTTTCAACACAAGCAAACAATCTTCTGAAAATACCTCTCTCAGTTTGAAGGACAATTAATGAGAAACATACCAGAAAGGTTATAATGCCTATTTTCTGGCCAGAGCCCTTTGAATCACCCAAAGGGAAGCTAAGTATTATTTTGACATTCATTATTGGCCGAACACCGACTATGTGTTTCTGAAGATCAGATCGGCAAACTGCTTCCACAGCCGGATCCACACAGCATGGCATGTGCTTCTGAAAGGGACTCATCTGGTCTAGGTTCTCCTGCCCTAATAGCATGCAGAGTTCAGCTGCAATTGAAGGCCTGAGTAGCATTTCTTTCCAAAAGCCATTAACTGTCCATGAGACCCCAAAGTTATTAGCAGCTGTAACATTCCATCCATCTTGGACTATTGACTAATCATATGCCTAATTGCATGGTAACACAGTAGATGGTCAGTTTTTATTGCACTTGTTAATTTAGAGATTTTTTTTCTTTAAGGTGAAGACATCAAATCACCAGCTCCTAATAAAGAAGAAAAGCTTTCAAATTGCACTGTGTTTTATAGTCCTCGGGTTCTTTCTGGATACTGGCCTTTGTTTTCCCTCTTTGTCCTTTTTTTGTGTTTTCTTAACTTTTGTGACACTTTTTCAACACATTTACATTAATATCTCTTTTGTTTGTAGACCTCTAGCAAACATCTCTTTCCCCAGTGCTGCCTTTGGAATATTTAGGATAAATCCTTCTAGCTGTCAGCAAATTTCCATGCCTCACCTTGCCACATTCTTATTTTGCATAGCAACCCACTCCAGTATTCATGCCTGGAAAAAATCCCATGGACAGAAGACCCTGGTGGGGTGCAGTCTATGCGGTTACAAAGAGTTGAATTTGACTGAGCAACCGAGCCCTTTCATCCCACTCAAAGAACCCAAGAGGGTACTTAGAACAGGTGGGAAAATATGAGCTGTTTTCCTATTCTATCATCTACTTCCATAATTTCCCTTCTTTTACCTTAAGCCGATGTACAACTCTATCATGCTGCTTTTATAGCTGCTGTTCAAACTTTAATGAGGACGATCAATGCTTGCTCTGCCTTTTTAAAAAACAGATTAGAACTCAGAAATTACAATGTCCAACAACTCTAATTGAGCAAACACAATTATATTAAAGCTGTGAATTAAAAACAGTATCTTACAAATTTAATACCTTAATTTATAGACTGTTATGCATCTGAAATTGCTCTTCAGCTGTGGTGACCTTGCTTTGTTTGGCAAATAACATTCCAACCCATTTATTCATTTTCCAGCCTGAAGAGATCAGTTATACCTCCTTGTATTTTTTTCAAACAAAAGGCATATGATAAAAATAAGTTTAGTATATCAACATTTGATTATCCTCGAGTACCCACCTTAGTGACTGAATCAATTATACTAACAATTGCTATTTGTTCTATAGTTTTATTCCATAGCTTGGCAACTAAATAAACTTAAGTATGGAGATTAAAATTAATTAGAAATAACAGCAGACACACCTTTTTTCTGGGTTTTAATATTGCAAAATTACCCAGAGATGACCTCAGTGAGTGAGGCCTTAGACTTTATGGAGGGTATTGCAGGGGAATGGAGTATAGCAAGAATGTCCCAGGTCTCAAGTGAGTTCCTGGGGTGGGTGCCCAAGTGGAGGTGCTTGGGGGATGAGTGGGGATTTCTAGGAACTGGGTCCGCACCCATTTTTGGCCTGGAAACTGTCATGGTGCCTGTGGGTGCATTACTGAGCATATGTTAATGTATTATGGTGACTGTATATTGAGGTTCAAGGTCACTTGGAAGTTGAATCTTCTATCAATGTGAGGCTACTCTGTTCTAAGCAGCTTTTGTTTTATCTTCAACGTCTATGCCATTCTTTTAACAGCTGCCCCTTTCCTCCTCTTTCCTATCTCATTGGTGAAGGTAACTTCTGTACCTATGTTCAATATGTGAACACTTTCTGATAGTGAGCCCTCACTTAGATATAACAAAACCCTCTTTTCCTTTCTGTAAATTGAGGATGAAAGGGCCTGAGTCACTGAACACAATGACTTTTCCTTCCATGGAAATGGTGACAGGAGAGAGCCACAGTCATTTTACCCATTGTGACGATTAACTACAAAACTAGGACCAAACTCCCACCACCCAGAAGAATTATACCCTCGCATTCTGCACAGTCCTGGCAGTTTTTGGAGAAGCGTGGAAGATTTTCCTAAAACACAAGTGAGCAGGTGTTAATTATACATATCAAGTACAAATGCCACAAACTAATCCATCAGTGGAGGCTCGGGAGTTATACACAGGCCTTCTCCACGTGTGCATTTTTCTTGCCATTCTAATTCATCCTTCTAGCTGTCAGCAAATTTCCATGCCTCACCTTGCCACATTCTTATTTTGCATAGCAACCCACTCCAGTATTCATGCCTGAAAAAATCCCATGGACAGAAGACCCTGGTGGGGTGCAGTCTATGCGGTTACAAAGAGTTGAATTTGACTGAGCAACCGAGCCCTTTCATCCCACTCAAAGAACCCAAGAGGGTACTTAGAACAGGTGGGAAAATATGAGCTGTTTTCCTATTCTATCATCTACTTCCATAATTTCCCTTCTTTTACCTTAAGCCGATGTACAACTCTATCATGCTGCTTTTATAGCTGCTGTTCAAACTTTAATGAGGACGATCAATGCTTGCTCTGCCTTTTTAAAAAACAGATTAGAACTCAGAAATTACAATGTCCAACAACTCTAATTGAGCAAACACAATTATATTAAAGCTGTGAATTAAAAACAGTATCTTACAAATTTAATACCTTAATTTATAGACTGTTATGCATCTGAAATTGCTCTTCAGCTGTGGTGACCTTGCTTTGTTTGGCAAATAACATTCCAACCCATTTATTCATTTTCCAGCCTGAAGAGATCAGTTATACCTCCTTGTATTTTTTTCAAACAAAAGGCATATGATAAAAATAAGTTTAGTATATCAACATTTGATTATCCTCGAGTACCCACCTTAGTGACTGAATCAATTATACTAACAATTGCTATTTGTTCTATAGTTTTATTCCATAGCTTGGCAACTAAATAAACTTAAGTATGGAGATTAAAATTAATTAGAAATAACAGCAGACACACCTTTTTTCTGGGTTTTAATATTGCAAAATTACCCAGAGATGACCTCAGTGAGTGAGGCCTTAGACTTTATGGAGGGTATTGCAGGGGAATGGAGTATAGCAAGAATGTCCCAGGTCTCAAGTGAGTTCCTGGGGTGGGTGCCCAAGTGGAGGTGCTTGGGGGATGAGTGGGGATTTCTAGGAACTGGGTCCGCACCCATTTTTGGCCTGGAAACTGTCATGGTGCCTGTGGGTGCATTACTGAGCATATGTTAATGTATTATGGTGACTGTATATTGAGGTTCAAGGTCACTTGGAAGTTGAATCTTCTATCAATGTGAGGCTACTCTGTTCTAAGCAGCTTTTGTTTTATCTTCAACGTCTATGCCATTCTTTTAACAGCTGCCCCTTTCCTCCTCTTTCCTGTCTCATTGGTGAAGGTAACTTCTGTACCTATGTTCAATATGTGAACACTTTCTGATAGTGAGCCCTCACTTAGATATAACAAAACCCTCTTTTCCTTTCTGTAAATTGAGGATGAAAGGGCCTGAGTCACTGAACACAATGACTTTTCCTTCCATGGAAATGGTGACAGGAGAGAGCCACAGTCATTTTACCCATTGTGACGATTAACTACAAAACTAGGACCAAACTCCCACCACCCAGAAGAATTATACCCTCGCATTCTGCACAGTCCTGGCAGTTTTTGGAGAAGCGTGGAAGATTTTCCTAAAACACAAGTGAGCAGGTGTTAATTATACATATCAAGTACAAATGCCACAAACTAATCCATCAGTGGAGGCTCGGGAGTTATACACAGGCCTTCTCCACGTGTGCATTTTTCTTGCCATTCTAATTCCTGCTGGCTCTTCTGTGTGTCCCAATTCTTCACTGTGTTTAAACAGGGAATCCTGCTTCTCGGCCATCTTCAGTGTGATAGTAAGAAGGGAAAACAGCCAAGCCCCAAGAGGATAGGAAGAGACTATGGGCCATCCCACAATTAGCTCCACCTTGTGAAGCAAATTCACAGCCCTCTCTTTCCCATTAGGAAGAATGTTCACAGGGTTTACGGGCATCACTTCTCTACGCACAGTATCTAATTCTTCCCTTTGATTTTTACTTCCGTTTAAAAGACCTTTGCTTCTTTTCTGGCCCATTTCACTCTTTTTTTTTTTTTGCATATTATAAGGTCCAGTCCCATTAAGTATGGCCCACTCATACCTAAATTCAACAAGCCTTGATCATATTGCCTTTCACATCTCCTCCCTATACCATAATCTTTCTTCCATCCCTGATGGGTACATCTGCCTCTCAAGGTTCTGTTGGCTGTCCCTTATCTGCCTCATGTTCAGGGGCAAAGCTCTACAGTGGATCTCATCTTTTACTTCCTTTTATTCCCTGGTTCCCAGGTTAGTGATACACCTCTGGTTCCATTTTATCTCCATTACTAGCTAAATATTTCAAAAAGAAGAATAGAAAATAGAATTCAACTTTCTCGCCCATAGTTTAGAGTTTTCAATAGCTGACAGTGTTAAGATGGATTTAGAAGGCTGGTGGGAAAGAACCTTGATTGCTTGGCTCTGGGGGGTTCACAGATTTGCCTGAGAAGAGGTGACACTGGGACCACCCTAAATCAGAGATGATCATGTTAAAAAGAAAACTTAAGTAGCCCCCTACTGAAAGATATGCATATCATGCTCACTCTTAATCTAGACAACTTTCTCCACCTCCTTGTAGCTTCTCCTTCTTAAGCCAGATTCAGCACTATATATTACATATTATAGTGCCTCTATATTATAGTGCCTGTGTCTCAGCATGCCTTTCTCTTTGCATTTATCCCAAGACCTTTAAGAGTCCTGATATAACACTGGTTTAAATCTTGCTCCCTTTGTGAGGTATCCCGTAATAAACTTTCGCTCTGCCTCCGTGTTCTGTGGCTGGTGCACAATACCCTTCTCACTTTCTCTGCTTTCTCCTCCTATTCTTCCCTTACCATGGATCTATGTGTTTCCATGTTGCAGAATCTTGAAAGTGAAATCTCTCTCCTCTGCTTCAATCTACCTCCAACCTTTCCTTGTCCAATTTCAGAAAACTGTAACTCAGAGATGTTATGATATGCATTTTTTTAATAGTTATTGACAGGACAGAAATAGAACCCAGTTATGCTAAATTGTGAAAGCAGGCCAATTACAACCATCAACCACAAATAATTGCTTTGTTAAATTATCAATTCTTCAAATAATCAGGATATTTTGAGCTTTATTTTCTGTGGAGAGTTGTCAGTACAGCTTCTTTTAATGGGCTTCCCAGGTGGCACTAGTGGTAAAGAACTTGCCTGCCAATGCAGGAGATAAGAGATGCAGGTTCGATCCCTGGGTCAGGAAGGTCCCCTGGAGAAGGACATGGCAGTCCACTCCAGTATTTCTTGTCTGGAGAATCCCATGGACAGAGGAGCCTGGTAGGCTACACTCCATATGATCACACAAAGTTAGACATGACTGAAGTGACTCAGCAAGCGTGCACTTCTTTGAATATCAATTTCTCATGTATTTACATTTTAGAAGTAAGTCCTTAAATCATTTTATATGGAAGTAGATCTGTTTTGTCTTTATGAATATTATTCTTCTTTACTTTGTGTACTAATTCCTGACTTACTATATCCTTTGGTCCTTCCCTTTTCTCTTACCCTCATTTTTTGCCTCTTTTCTAGGCCCTGGTCTCTATGATTTTGTCCCTTGGTCTGCCCTGTTCCACTGTTTTCCCTGACCTTTTCTCACCCAGCATCTTGACGGGCCTCAAACTTGGTCTCTGGTGGTGAAATGAATGTATCAGTTGTCTTAGATCCACATTACAAACTGTTGTCAGATTGCATTTGCTTTTCTCATTCAATCCTTTTCCATTAAACTGACCTAAAGCAGTGAGCTGTAAATTTTCTAAGGAGTGGAGTAACTTCCTGTTCATCTCTGAAAGATGCATGTGACCACCATGGAGAACAGTAGGAGGTTCCTTACAAAACTCAAAATAGAGGTGCCATATGATCCAGCAATTCCACTACTGGGCATATATAGAAAAAGAAAAAGGACATGTTTGAAAGGACATAAGCACTCCAGTGTTCATTGCAATGCTGTTTGCAATAGCCAAGATGTGGAAGTAACCTAAATGTCAATCAACAGATAAATGGATAAAGAAGATATAAATATATATGAAAGAATACTATTCAACTATTAAAAAGAATGAAATAATGACATTTGCAGCAGCATAGATGGAATTGGAGACTATCATAATAAGTGCAGTAAATAAGATGGAGCAAGACAGATTTCATTTGATATCACTTATATGCAGAATCTAAAAAATGACAGAAATAACTTATTTATAAAAAATAAACAGACTCACAGACATAGAATACAAATTTCTGGTTATGAAAGGAAAAGGGTGGTGAGGGAAGGATAAATTGGGAGTTTGGGGTTGACGTATACAAATGACTATATTTAACATAGATAACAAACAAGGACTTATTGTATAGCACAGGGAAGTTTGGTCAATATTCTGTAATAACCTAAATGGGAAAAGAATTTGAAAAGGAATAGATATATGTATATATAACAGAATGACTTTGCTGTACACCTGAAACTAACACATCATAAATCAACTATAGTTCAATATAAAAAGAAAATAAATGCTCACACAAATTCAAAAAGAATACCTAAAAGAAAAATGTGTTGATAGTGTGTCAGATAAATGCTTGTTGTACTAGAAATAAGAGCAGAAATAAGACTTAGAAATAAGACTCCATAACTGTTGGAGTCTTTGACTTAAACTTGAAGGAAGACTAAAACAAATTGTCGGTGCGTGTATGCATGCTCAGTCGTGTTCAACTCTTTGCAACACCATGGACTACAGTCCGCCAGGCTCCTCTGCCCATGGAATTTCCCAGCCAAGAATACTGGAGTGGATTTCCAAGCCCTAAAACAAACTATTGCCTGTTAATAAAAATAATTTAGAATGTTTCTCTGCTAGCATCATACAAAATGTATAGAAATGTGATAGAAATCTGTTCTCATTGATTGATTGATTTCTGCCAAACCAAACCTTAAATTTGCAAATTCAGCTTGCACAATTTTGGGATAGAGAGTTTAAGTGCTTAAACGTTTTGAAAAGAACTCATGTTCCCTTCTCATCTGAAAAGGGAAGAAATTATTACAATTTAATAAATAATTACTGAGAAAGGAAAATGCTCTGATAGCAGAATTTACTTGACCACAGTGCATCCACATATTACTATTGATGAGTAACCATGCTCCTAAATCTATGTGATACTGAATTCAACTGTTCAGTGGGGGAATAGGTAACATCATAAAACCTCAGAACTTTAGCTCCTATGATTCTCCTTGGAGCAAGCAATCACATCTATGGCAGTTCCTACTTCTCAGGACAAAACCTTAGCCACATTTTCTATTTATCTCCAATACTGCTACCAGACAAAACTTTGGAACTATCTAAACTTAAATGTATAGCAAAAGAGTAACCAAATTAATCCATAGAGTTCATGTACATGTAGAATAGAATCCTAAAAGAAGCGCTCAGAGACAACTTCTTTCATTTGAAAGGAAACAGATTTTTTATGTCCGCGGTTAATTAGTGTCATGTTCAATGCTAATGTTCAAATGAACAGTAGAGAAGGGACACTGATTGTTAGAAACACTATCACTTTTATTTCCTGTCCAACTCTGATTTTGGTTGAGATTTGGTTCTTTTTATAGACATAAGAAATAGATTTGATCTATATTTGAATCTTAGATTTGCAGCTTGCTTTCCATGTTAGTGGTTTTCACACTCAAGGTAAACAGTAAAGAGGTCATAAAAACTGCAGACTAAATGCTTAATGGAAAGCTAATGGGGTAAACTATGGCACTTGGATTTTTAATACCTCACTGCAACTGATTCTACAACGCTCAGAAATTTGAGAACTACTGATGTGTGTGATTTTGGGCAAGTTTCCAAACCCTTCTGACCTTTAGTTTTTTTCATGTGCTATTGAAGAAAATAATACTGATTAAGTTGTTGTGAAGGTCACATAAAATAGCATATGTAAGTGGCTACTAAATGCTGGCATGCGCACTCTTGGGCTACTCTGTTACTTGAATCTGACCTTCCGATATCCTGGGTACACTTGAGCTGCACCAATAGTCGTGGCTCACCCCCTTAGCCTTTCTTCTTCTTCTTCTTGGAAACTGTTCTCTATTCCCATTTTGACTCTGTTGTATTTTTTTTTGCAGTTATTAGTCTATTCCATATTGATAGGAAAATAGCTCCTTTTAATGGACAAAATCTTGCTGTATCTCTAAAGCTGTTAAATTGAAAGACCTTTTCATTAGTGGAAATGTTCCTAGGGAAACATCAGCCTAAATCCCAATTAATAACAAAACAAAGAAAGAAAAATTTAATCAAGGGACAGGAACTATGTAAGCCTTTAGAAACAGTTTCTTAATTGATTTGTACTCCAATATTGTTAGGTTTATAAATATTATTTCTGTTAAAATCTCTTCAGTAGCAAAGTTTTGGTAAATGCATTTTGATCTAGGCCTAAAGTGAGTCAAGCTTTCCAAACCATTTCTCCTTACCAATTGTATTACTTATTTCTCTTTATCATTGCATTACTTAAATAACCATAAAATCAATGAACTAACAAAGAAATCACAGTCATTACTTCATTTCTTAATAAGACATGGAGAAACACTATGTTAACGGAGAAGACAATGGCACCCCACTCCGGTACTCTTGCCTGGAAAATCCCATGGACAGAGGAGCTTGGTGGGCTGCAGTCCACGAGGTCACTAAGAGTCTGACGCGACTGAGCAATTCACTTTCACTTTTCAGTTTCATGCATTAGAGAAGGAAATGGCAACCCACTCCAGTGATCTTGCCTGGAGAATCCCAGGGATAGAGGAGCCTGGTGGGGTGCCGTCTATGGGGTCACACAGAGTCGGAAATGACTGAAGCGACTTAGCAGCAGCATGTTAACTGCAGATGAAGGAGGGAGTTCTAATTTTTGTTTCTAAATAGCTTTATCATGAAAATATAAAAGGTAGATCAAATACTCTGATTTGATAAATAACTTTGAAATAAGGAGACAGTCATGAATACTTAATAACTGTACTTGCTAGGCTATACAATATAGACTTCAGTTGTGTAAAGTTCTCTAATTGGTGCTCAAAGATCTTGAATGTCTGGCTTAGGTAGTAAGCTTATAAAAAGACTTGCAGGTTTAAGTTCAGGATGTCTTCCTGTGTCAGCTATGGAAAGATCATTACTGATGTATGGCTTAAAAACCTAGAGCTCAAATCCCCGTACATCCCTAAATGTTTATGTTCTTCTATTGGGACTGGAAGAAACACAAGCTGGAATCAAGATTGCCGGGAGAAATATCAATCACCTCAGATATGCAGATGACACCATCCTTATGGCAGAAAGTGAAGAGGAGCTAAAAAGCCTCTTGATGAATGATGCTGGGAGTGATTGGGGGCAGGAGGAGAAGGGGACGACCGAGGATGAGATGGCTGGATGGCATCACTGACTCGATGGATGTGAGTCTGAGTGATCTCCGAGAGATGGTGATGAACAGGGAGGCCTGGCGTGCTGCGATTCGTGGGGTCGCAAAGAGTTGGACACGACTGAGCGACTGAACTGAACTGATTGAGATATAGTTAATATACAATGCTGTGTTAGTTTCAAGTATGTAGCAAAGTGATTCAGTTATATATAGGTTCTTTTCAATTTTTTTTTCATTATAGGTTATTATAAGATATTGAACATAATTCCCTGTGCTATACAGTAAGTCCTTGTGGTTTATCAATTTTATATATAGTACTGTGTATATGTTAATCTTCAACTCCCAATTTATCTCTTCCCCAATCTAAAGTACTATGTTTTTAATTCAGAAGTAAGGGGTGTTGGGAAAATGTTTGCTTATTAAATAGGTATAGATTTTGAAGGTTGGAGAACTACTGCTTTGGACATAATATGTTTGAAGGGATCTTGCACGTCTAGCCGTCAACAATATGGTTATTTTTTCCTAGACGGTTCTGTGTCCAGACCTTTGTCTGAACCAAGTTAGTAATGGCTGCCCTGCACCATGATTCTGAATGGAAAAGCAGGTTCTGTTTTGCTTAATGGAGAGGAATGGAGCACACATGCCTCTGAATGCAGCTTAGATGCCATACACTTTCCAGAAGAGTAAGGAGGAAATCTGTCCTCTCTGTTGTTTGAGGTTGTGGTTACCTTTGAGGAAGTCCGCATCACGCTTCACCCAGTGACTGTCCCAGCACCGTGGTTGCCAGGCAGAACCGCAGCTTGCTCTGGGAGGGCAGATGGTTGGCGTTGATGCCTCCCTGTCCTCTCAGAAACTGGTGATAGAAATTGGTTGTTCCCAGTCTACCTGAGCACGCACTCATGATCCAGAATTTATCCTTTGATGGAGCAGCTTCTAAAAATTAGTTTTCAAGGGCTGTGAGACTTCTCTATAAGTCAGATTCTAAGCACATGCCATTTTCTCCTATACTTTTAACATGTCTTTAGTAACTTTTTATTCTAAACTAAGCAATTAGTCTACTCACCAACATAATCTGGTCACAAATCAATATTATATTGCTAAAGAAAAGAAAGAAAGTGAATCAATAGGTGTATTTCCCTGCAAAAGAGAAGTGCACACAGTAATTGTGGTCATGATGTATGGATATGGCCAATGTTAAAAAAATAGTTTATAAAAATCATTTTCTAAGTACCTTCTCAGATTTTCTCTGAATTCCCTGAGTTTTACACGCTCAACCTCTTGCTCCTCCTCTGATACTTCACTGACCTCCCAGCCCTGTGTGTCTCCATATATTTTTTTCTTCCTGAAGTCAACTGGATTCATATCATTGGCTCTTTGAAACATTAACAAGCTTAAATAAAACAACGCACTATGGAGTTTAAGATCTCGCTTTCCAAGCAGTTGCAGAAGAGCCAAATAAAGCAAGCAGAAAGTTCAGGAGCACTAAATCCCCAGACAGCTACTGTGACCAATGGAAACATGAGCTAGAAGTGAGCAGCAGAGATCAATTTGCTCTTCTTCTAACAGACTGATCCTAGATAGGGTTTCCCATTGATCACTTCAAGAGATAGTCAATGTGCATGAGCAAAATGGCTGGGAAACAACTTTCTGTATCTCTCAGCAGTTCATTTTGAAGCAGTGGCTACCATTGTAATATATCACCTCACATTACTTCTCATAATATTCTCATTAACTAGATTCTTTCTGCATTCTTGATGAAGATTTAGATTTTCAAGTGTTAGAGATAACACATTATTTGGACTTCCCTAAGTCTCTGTTCCCTATGGAGAGAGGAGTCTGGCGGGCTACAGTCCACAGGGTCGCAAAAAGTCAGACACAACTGAGCAACTTCTTGCACACACACACACACACGTCTCTGTTCCTTAAGTCCTCATGTCTAAGATACAGATCATCCTTAAATCAGTTGAATGCAACTAAAATTGAAGAGAGACAGTCTCTCTTTTAGGGCCTAAACAATTAATTTTCATTATAGATACTATCCATTCAAAACACAGACCAACTATTATAAGGCATGGCTGTAGATTTGGGGGAAGCATCTGACTTTATGGAGGGTATATTCTAATGTGAGAAAATTTTCAACAAATGAAATAAGTAAGAACATTTTGTCAGATTCCTATGCCATAGATGGTCTCAAGTGTTGTGGTGAAAATAAGTAAAAGAGGGAGGGAGAGACAAAGTGGACTGGCAGATGGTATACAATTGAAGGCAAATCAGTTGAGAAAGACTACGTTGAGAATATCCCATTTATGGAAATGTGATAAGGGGAAGGAGGAATAGAGCAGACAAGTTTTAGAGGAAGAACATTTTAGGAAACGGAAATAGGAAATATAAAAAGTACTAATGTTGAATGGTGTTTTGTGTGCTCTGAAATGGCAAGAATGCAGATATGGCTGGATCAATATGAAATACGGGAAAGTAGCAGCAAAAGAGGCCACTGAGATAATATATAACTCATTACCTTAGCACACTTTTGAAAGCGAAAGGCGATGAATTTAATTTTAAAAGTTGGGTATTTTTCTAGAAAACTGGAATGAATGGTTATCCTATTTGCAGGCTATTTTAACAGTTGTAGACTTTTGATAAATAGATAGAAATGTGCTAGATAACTTGGAGCAAAAGAGTGACATGATTGGATTTATCCTTTGATAGTATCACACTGACCTTTGGGATTGAGAATAAGGTAAATTTTTTTAAATTTATTTATTTTAATTGGAGGTTAATTACTATACAATATTGTACTGGTTTTGCCATACATCAACATGAATCCCCCATGGGTGTACACATGTTCCCAATCTTTAACCCCCCTCCCACCTCCCTGTATAATATCATATAAGAAACGAATCACTAGTCTAGGTTCAATGCAGGATACAGGATGCTTGCGGCTGGTGCACTGTGATGACCCAGAGGGATGGTATGGGAAGTATAAGGTAATTTTTTTAAAAAAGGAGAAATTGGGAGCCTATGTCCATCATACATGTGCCTGGAGACCTAGAATGAGGGCATATATTTGACAGTTGTATTAATCCATATAGACAAAGCTATATGATGTGATCGTAAAGAAACACCAAAATCTCAGTGGCTTAGAGCAACGGTCAGCAAACAATGGTCCATAGGCCAAATCCAGCTTACCACCCATTTCAGTTAAATAAGCTTTTGTTGGAACACAGGTACATTCTGATTCATTTATATCATGCCCATGGCTGTTCTGTCACTAAAATGGCAGAATTGAAACTGAGTAGTTGCAACAGAGATGACATGGCCTACAAGCTTGAAATATCTATCATCTGTCATTTTACTGAAGTTTGTTGACCCTATGTATAAAGTGGAAAAGGTTTATTTCTTGCTCATAAAAAGTCTGCTATGTGCCCAAACACCTTCCCAGATTAGGTTGCTTTTAAGCACTTGACTCAGGCATCTAAGTTGCTTTTATATCAGGATTCCACTATTTGTATATGAGGCCTTCGTGTTCATCATATATCACCATCACCATGTGAGAGGGGCTCACATCGGCTCTCAAACACTGTCTAGAGAGATAGACATCACCTATTGGTGTTGATTAATCCAATGGGCCCACTTAACTAGAAAGGGTCTGTGTAATGTGACTGAGAACATAGATATTTGGTCAGCAGTAAAAATTCTAGTCTATCAGTCATCAGCATATACATGACATTGAAAGTCATGAGACCGGATTAATTCACCAAGAAAAAGAATTCTGAAAGAGAGAACATGTTCAAGGATGATCTTGGGCTCTTCCTAAACAACCATGAGTTCAGAAAGATTAGGAACAAGCAAGGAGACTGAGAGGGAGCAAGCAGAGTAGTAGGTGTAAAACCAGTTACCTGTGGATGTCCTGGATGTCAAGTGAAGAAAATGTATCCAGCAGGAAGATATTGCTGTCGTCTGTCAGTATCCACAGAAGATCCCCATGGATACCAAAATCTGAGAATACGCTAGTATCTTTGTTTTAATTTTATATTGTGCCATTGATTTACAGTGTTGTGTTAGTTTCAGGTACACAGCAAAGTGATTCAGTTATACATATACATATATCCATTCTTCTTCAGTTTCTTTTCCACTATAGGTTATTACAAAAAATTTAGAATAGAGTTCCCTGTGCTATATAGTAGGTCTTGGTTGATTATCTATTTTATATAGAGTAGTGTGTAAATGTTAATCTTAAACCCCTAACTTCTTCCCACTGCTCCCCAGCCTTTCCTCTTTGGTAACCATAAGTTTGTTTTCAAAGTTTGAGTCTGTTTCTCTGTTTGGTCTAGTCGTATTATAAAACGGTGTAGATTTGCACATATCTTCTGCACATCCGCTTGTATACATTAAATCATCTCTAGATTACTTATAATACCTAGTACCAAGTAAGTGCTATGCAAATTGTTGTAAATACAATGCAAATTCTATGTAAATAGTTGTAAATGCAATGTAAATGCTGTGTAAATAGTTGCCAGAGTGTAGTAAACTCAGCTTTTGCTTTTTTGGAAATTTTTGGGCTTTTTTTCCCAAATATTTTCAATGTGAGGTTAGTTGAATCCATACATGTAAAACTTGCAGATACAGACATGGAGGACTGTAAAAAGCAACTGTTGCAGTGGGTGTTTGCCACATGCTGAGCTTGAATCAGGAGGCTGAGGAGAGGACAGTAGACTGTACACTGGATTTAGGAAGATCATCGATAACCTTAACAAATAGCCCTTTCAGTTATTGAAATGAAAGCTGTATTGATGTGAATTTAAAAGAGACTGGGAAGGAAGATATGTGAGGCAGAAAAAAACAGACAAATGCTTTAGGAAATTTTCCTATAAAGAAAATAGGGTGGGTGGTAGATAGAAAAACAATGATGGCAAGAAAGCGCTTTTTCCCCTATTTTAAATGAGATGGAAATTTTCATGTTTATCTATGACTTTCCATATTTGCATATTTCAGTGGAGAGAGAAAAACATGTTGATGCAACCTGGGAAAATCCACTTCTCTCCAACCCCTACAGAAAAGTGGTTGGTGGGGGAAGTTGAGAAATCTAGTGTACAAGTGGAAAGGGCTTCCCTCAGTAAGAATTTGAATAATCTGAAAGGAAATTAATTAACACTATTCATGCCTAATCTCTTTGCTACCAAAAAATCCTCGCTTATCAACTCAACATTTAGAGATCAATATTCTCATTATGTTTTTTTGTTTTGAGCAAAGTTAATTCTAACATGTTCCCTTGTTCTGAAACATTTTGGGGAAAAGCACCTCCAATTAAGCCCACAGCTTTCTGACTTTTAAACACAAATGTTTTAACCCTGGTAACACTTTATAATTAGTAAAACACTGACTGGATATCTTTTAATTACTATAATCCTAATACTATCCCCGTGGTGCTGGGATGGCCAGATGTTCAGCTTATAATTTACAATAATTGTGTAACTGGACCTCTTAAAAAGCTTTATTTTTCCACAGAAAGTATCTCGGTTCATGGTGAGTATAAAATTTCAACTGGAAATGATATATTCCTTCTTTGAATGCTGTTTAATTTTTCCAATGTTCCAGTCTCGTATTTTTCAAACTGCAACTTTTCTTTTTTACCGTAAAATGAAATAGTACCTTTTCATAATAAAGAAAAGTAAAATTAAAAGTGAGTGATATAACAGCCTTGTGTTGTACTTAATTCTACCATATGGTTTTGTTCGTGGATGTGTGTTTTTTAATCAGGAATAAAACAAAGGGCAGAATGTAACAATCCCTTTCAGTTAGCATGTTAATTTCTCATTTTAACAAGACCTTCTTTTTTGAGATACAATAGTTGACATGAATCCCATAAGTTTCATTACCTTTTTTCTTGCCCTTTTTAAAAAAACAGCTTGCACATCTCCAGCATTGCATAAAATACCCATTTGTAATTATGCTTAACCTTTCTGAAGCCTCTGGGTATAGTTTGCTCATTAATCTTTAACCTGACAAGCCTTGGGGGTTGTGAAATTAGTACCTCTATGTATTAGAGACACAGATACCATAGACCAGGGGTACAAAAGGGGTAATTAAGAGGAGGAAAGAAAAGAAATAGAACAAAACTAGAGGGACATGATTATATTATGGTAGGTGTCAGGGAACAGCAGGGACAATAGGATGCAAATCACTATAGACAGAGTTCAGGAAATAATTGAAGCTATACGTTTTTAGAACAAAACCAATTGAATCATACTCTGTCCTACTCATTGGAAATAACTTGTGGCAAACTGATCTAAAATAAAGATTTACAAATATAATCATACAAAAATATGGATTGGCTCTGCTTTTACAGAACATTCCCCATGTGCATTACCCCATGTTTTTACCAAAGTATAACAAAGAATATATTTTAAGTAAAACTCAGATCATTGCCTGAAAAGCTACTGTTTAGTGATGAAGGAAGCATCCTATTTTTTATCTATACAGACATTCATTATTTTTGTATTTGGTATTGATGAATATAAGATATATATTTCTTTATATCACATTTTGCTAATTATCAAATTTTGCCCAAGCATCTTTGTGTCAACTGTGGAAGATCTGTTGCCAAAAATAATGCACATAAGTTCATGCAATTATTCATACATATTAAAGTGCGACATTTGCCTAATAACAAGGCAAGGACTTTAAAAATTTTGTGATGACTTTGTTTTAATCTTTTTTTTTTTTAATTTTTACTTTATTTTACTTTACAATACCGTATTGGTTTTGCCATACATTGACATGAATCCACCATGGGTGTATATGAGATCCCCATCCTGAATCCCCCTCCCACATCCCACCCCATTTCCTCTCTCTGGATCATCCCCGTGTACCAGCCCCGAGCATCCTGTATCCTGTATCGAACATAGGCTGGTGCTTCATTCTTACATGATAGTATACATGTTTCAATGCCATTCTCCCAAATCATCCCACCCTTTCCCTCTCCCACAGAGTCCAAAAGTCTGTTCTATACATCTGTGTCTCTTTTGCTGTCTCGCATACAGGGTCATCATTGCCATCTTTTTAAATTCCATATATATGTGTCAGTATACTGTATTGGTGTTTTTCTTTCTGGCTTACTTCACTCTGTATAATAGGTTCCAGTTTCATCCATCTCATTAGAACAGATTCAAATGAATTCTTTTTGATGGCTGAGTAATACTCCATTGTGTATATGTACCACAGCTTTCTTATCCATTCATCTGCTGATGGACATCTAGGTTGTTTCCATGTCCTGGCTATTATAAACAGTGCTGCAATGAACATTGGGGTACATGTGTCTCTTTCAATTCTGGTTTCCTTGGTGTGTATGCCCAGCAGTGGGATTGCTGGGTCATAAGGCAGTTCTATTTGCAGTTTTTTAAGGAATCTCCACACTGTTCTCCATAGTGGCTGTACTAGTTTGCATTCCCACCAGCAGTGTAAGAGGGTTCCCTTTTCTCCACACCCTCTCCAGCATTTATTGCTTGTAGACTTTTGGATCGCAGCCATTCTGACTGGTGTGAAATGGTACCTCATTGTGGTCTTGATTTGCATTTCTCTGATAATGAGTGATGTTGAGCATCTTTTCATGTGTTTCTTAGCCATCTGTATGTCTTCTTTGGAGAAATGTCTGTTTAGTTCTTTGGCCCATTTTTTGATTGGGTCGTTTATTTTTCTGGAATTGAGCTGCATGAGTTGCTTGTATATTTTTGAGATTAGTTGTTTGTCAGTTGCTTCATTTGCTATTGTTTTCTCCCATTCAGAAGGCTGTCTTTTTACCTTGCTTATAGTTTCCTTTGTTGTGCAGAAGCTTTTAATTTTAATTAGATCCCATTTGTTTATTTTTGCTTTTATTTCGAGTATTCTGGGAGGTGGACTTTGTTTTAATCTTAACCAGTATTATTCTTTAGGAAGAGCCAATTTGTGATTGAATCTTTATAATTACTAACACAGAAGTAGGAAGAAAAGGGTGAAATACATACCTTTATACTAAACATGAAAGTGCATAAACCAATCTACTCTGACCACCTCCTACTTGGATTTAGTGGTATCTAGAATAACAGCTAAGTTACTACTGTTGTTATCATTCAGTCACTCAGTCTTGCCCGACTCTTTGTGACCCCATGGACTGCAGCACACCAGGCCTCCCTGTCCATCACCAACTCTAGGAGTTTACTCAAACTCATGTCCATTGAGTTTGAATAAAGTCTATTGTCCCCTTCTCCTGCCCTCAATATTTCCCAGCATGAGGGTCTTTTCTAATGAGTCAGCTCCTTGCATCAGGTGGCCAAAGTATTGGAGCTTCATCATCAATCCATCCAATGAATATTCAAGATTGATTTCCCTTAGGATTGACTGATTTGTTCTGGGATTGACTGGGACTCGCAAGAGTCTTCTCTACCATTACAGTTCAAAAGCATCAATGCTTTGGCTCTTGGCCTTCTTTAATAGATTGCAAAATATAGTGAGTAAGATACAATATAATTTGATTTCTCTCAATATCATTGTCTAGAGGATAATCAAGCAGGTATGGTGGGGCAGATCTATCAACTTCAACTTTCTGTTCCTGTGTTTGCATTTCTCATCCAGTGGTAAGGAAGAATGCAGAGTACTGGACAAACTTCTTTAAGGAGATGCTCTGGAAGCCCCTCCCACACGATACTTCTGCTTCTATCCCCTTTACCAAATTTAGGCACATGTTTAAATCAAACTATAACAGGAACTAAGAAATATTGTATGTTTCTGTCAAACAAAAACTAGAGGATTCCCTTTACTGAAAGGAAGAAGATGAGACTAACTAGTTGAAGATAATTAATTAGGGCCACTTGCTCAGTCGTGTCTGACTCTTTGTGACCCTGTGGACTGTAGCCTACCAGGCTCCTCCATCCATGGGATTATCCAGGCAAGAATAATGGAGTGGGTTGCCATTTCCTTCTCCAGGGGATCTTCCCCACCCAGGAATAGAACCCGGGTTTCCCTCATTGCAGGCAGACCCTTTACCCTCTGAGCCACCAGGGAAGCTCTGAAGATAATTATGTGGGACCTTATTTCCAAATGAGCTTCCCAGGTGGCTCAATATAGATGTTATGCATTAATCATTTATAATTTGGTAAAATTACAGAAGTAAATACATATACACATACATATATATATACACACAATTGATTACAGACATAAAAATAGACTCTTTAAGTATACTCATGTATTTATTTCCACTGTTTTTATACTTACATATTTTTATCTATATAATCTGTGTATATGTGTGTGTGTGTATTTAGTTTTAGACTGAACTTTTATGCTTTACTTTTTCACTGTCACCAACTGTTTCTTGGAGTCTTTTTCTTGCCCATTTCATGTCTTTTTTTTTTTTAAAATAGTGATTTTCTTCATAAACAGAATATACTTTGGGGACTCACTTTGATTTATTCAGCAATCTGATGTTTTCAGTGAACACCTATTATAAAATAGACATTATTTTGAGGACTTTGGGTGTAGTCAGGAGAAGGAAATGGCAACCCACTCCAGTGTTCTTGCCTGGAGAATCCCAGGCACAGAGGAGCCTGGTGGGCTGCCATCCATGGGGTCGCGAAGAGTTAGACACAACTGAGCGACTTCACTTTCACTGTTCACTTTCATGCATTGGAGAAGGAAATGGCAACCCACTCCAGTGTTCTTGCCTGGAGAATCCCAGGGACGGGCGAGCCTGGTGGGCTGCCGTTTATGGGGTCGCACAGAGTCGGACAGGACTGATGCAACTTATAAGCAGTAGCAGCAGCGTGAATAAAACAGATAAAGATCCTTGCTCTTAATCTTATATTCTTGCCATGAGAAAGAAAGAATACACAGTAAAGATAACAAATAGTCAGTCTATGGGTTAAAAGGGCTAGAAACACCATGGTTTAGGTCATGCCACTGTTAGGTCAGAGGAAAAGGACCCAGAAAATTGTGGCCAGACAGCTGACTACTCTGCCCAGGAGGACCAAACCTCATTTACATTCTCAGGTTATCAGCAAAAATTCATCACGTGGTTCCATTCCAATATGAGGGCCAACCAGAAAGTACAGCCCTGCCAATTGCCTTGTATCAGGGAGAACAAGAACTATTTGATGCATGATGTTAACGATTGCCTCAGCAGGTATAGCGGATTTCAGAGTTCAGGGGTTATCAGCTGTGGGCAACTAGAGGGCATAGGTCTCACTGTGATGGTGACATTTGTGAGAAATTAAAGGAAATAATGAACTTACTCATGCAGATATCTGAAAGGAGAGTCCTCAAAGCAGAGGGTATAGTCATTGCAAAGTTCCTGGGGCCAGACTGTACCTGTCTTGTTTGAGGACACTTAGGAACACCTGGAAGGCCAATGTGCCTGGAGCAGACCGAGTGAGAACACTGGTGGAAATGAGGTCAGGGATGTCAGGCACTCGGAGGCTTTTATGACTGTCATTACTACAATGAAAATGGGGGTATTAAAGAGATACTTTGATGACTTGACTTACGTTTAAAGAAATTTGTTTTCTGTTACATTGAAAGTTGAATTACAGTTGACCCTGAACAGGAGAGGCTTGAACTATAGAGGTCCATTTATACAAGGATATTTTATTCAACAGTAAATATTTTGGTCCTACATGATCTGGGTTGAATCCACAGATATAGAGCCGTGGATGAGGAGAACCCACTGTAGGTTATATACAGACTTGGGACTGTACAGAGGTCCCACCCTCTAAGCTCAGCATTTTTAAGGATCACCTGTATAGGAGGGCAGAGGTAAGAGCAGAGAAACTTGTTTACCTTCTCCAAACTTGCACCACCACCTATTCATATAAGATATACATTTCCATTGAATTTAACTACTGAGGTATATGGGGATCCTTTGTTATGGCAGTCAGCATTATACTAATACAGAAATGGGTTCATTGAAGTGGAGTTCTCCATAATATTTGGCATCGCTTTACGATTAGGAGACAGGTGGCCTGCAAAGAAGCTTATGGTTTATGTTATGTATTCAAACATTTGGTAAAATTCTTCTAAGAGAAATGTGAAAGGTGAACCTCATTCATTCAAGTATATAGCTCTAGGAAGCAAGTGGAAAATGCCAAAGTTTAGGAAAGGTTGGCTTTTATTCACTGCAACTTCTTAGTACATACCAGTGGTTTTTGCTCCTCATGAGACATTGAAATATATAGAGCTTTTTTAAAATTAACTTTTATTGGAGTATAGTTGATTTATGATGTTGTGTTAGTTTCTTCTGTACAGCAAACTGAATTCACTGTTAGGAAGTACCACTAAGAACAAAGTTAATGGAGGTGGTAGTATTCCAGCTGAGCTATTTCAAATCCTAAAAGATGATGCTAGTAAAGTGCTGCACTCAATATGCCAGACGATTTGAAAAACACAGCAGTGGTCACAGAACTGGAAAAGGTCAGTTTTCATTGCAATTCCAAAGAAAGGCAATGCCAAAGAATGTTCAAACTGCCGCACAGTTGCATTCATTTCACACGCTAGCAAAGTAATGTTCAAAATTCTCCAAGCCAGGCTTCAATAGTATATGAACCAAGAACTTCCAGATGTTCAAGCTGGATTTAGAAAAGGCAGAGGAAACAGAGATCAAATTGCCAACATCCATTGAATCATAGAAAAAAGCAAGAGAACTCCAGAAGAACATCTACTTCTGCTTCATTGACTATGCTAAATCCTTTGACTGTGTGGATCACAACAAACTGTGGAAAATATTTGAAGAGATGGGGATGCCAGACCACCTGACCTGCCTCCTGAGAAACCTGTATGTAGGTCAAGAGGCAACAGTTAGAACTGGACATGAAACAATGGACTGGTTCCAAATTGGGAAAGGAGTACATCAAAGCTGTATATTGTCACCCCTGCTTAATTAACTTATATGCAGGGTACATCATGCAAAATGCCAGGCTGGATGAAGCACAAGCTGGAATCAAGATTGCTGGGAAAAAATATCAATAACCTCAGATATGCAGATGACACTACTCGTATGGCAGAAAATGAAGAGGAAATAAAAAGCCTCTTGATGAAGGTGAAAGAGGAGAGTGAAAAAAACTGGCTTAACCCTCAACATTCAAAAAACAAAGATCATGCCATCCGGCCCATAACTTCATGATAAATAGATGGGGAAGCAATGGAAACAATGACAGACTTTATCTTCTTGGGCTCCAAAATCACTGCAGATGGTGTTTGAAGCCATGAAATTAAAAGACACTTGCTCCTTGGAAGAAAGCTATGACCAACCTAGACAGCATATTAAAAAGCAGAAACGTTACTTTGCTGACAAAGGTCCATCTAGTCAAAATTACGGTTTTTCCAATAATCATGTATGGATGTGAGGACTGCAGTATAAAGAAAGCTGAGCGCCAAAGAATTGTTGCTTTTGAACTGTGGTGTTGGACAAGACGCTTTGAGATTCCCTTGGACTGGAAAGAGATCAAACCAGTAAATCCTAAATATTCAGTTTTGAATATTCATTGGAAGGACTGATGCTGAAGCTGAAACTCCAATATTTTGGCCACCTGATGTGAAGAGCCAACTCATTAGAAAATACCTTGATGCTAGAAAAGATTGAAGGAGGGAGAAGGGGATGACAGAGGATGAGATAGTTGGATGGCATCACCGACTCAATGGACATATAAATATGTATATGTTCATGCTTAGTTGATAAGTCCTGTCTGACTCATCGCCTCTTTGTGACCCCATGGATGCTAGTTTCTCTGTCCATGGATTGTCCTAAGAAAGAAGTTCCTTCTCCAGGGGATCTCTCTGACCCAGGGAGCGAACCCACATCTCCTGTTGCAGGCTGATTCTTTACTGCTGAACCACCTGGGAAGCTCGTGTATATATATATACATATATATACACACACATACATAGACATATAGTCACGGTCTTTTGTATTCTATTCTGATAGAGGTCATTACAGAATATTTAGTAGAGTTTTCTGTGCTATGCAGTCGTTTCGTATCAGTTATCTATTTTGTATATATTAGTACTTGAATGCAATCTCAAAAACGACAGAATGATCTCTGTTCATCTCCAAGGCAAACCATTCAATATCACAGTTATCGAAGTCTATGCCCTAACCTGTAATGCTGAAGAAGCTGAAGTTGAACGGTTCTATGAAGACCTACAAGACCTTTTAGAACTAACACCCAAAAAAGATGTCCTTTTCCTTATAGGGATTGGAATGCAAAAGTAGGAAGTCAAGAAACACCTGGAGTAACAGGCAAATTTCGCCTTGGAATGCGGAATGAAGCAGGGCAAAGACTAAGAGAGTTCTACCAAGAAAATGCACTGGTCATAGCAAGCACCCTCTTCCAACAACACAAGAGAAGACTCTACACATGGACATCACCAGATGGTCTACACCGAAATCAGATTGATTATATTCTTTGCAGCCAAAGATGGAGAAGCTCTATACAGTCAACAAAAACAAGACCAGGAGCTGACTGTGGCTCAGATCATGAACTCCTTATTACCAAATTCAGACTCAAATTGAAGAAAGTAGGGAAAACTGCTAGACCATTCAGGTATGACCTAAATCAAATCCCTTATGATTATACAGTGGAAGTGAGAAATAGATTTAAGGGCCTAGATCTGATAGATAGAGTGCCTGATGAACTATGGAATGA
>SJYT01023423.1:204721-304250 GCA_006410635.1 Cephalophus harveyi | reverse complement strand
GTGGTGTTGGAGAAGACTCTTGAGAGTCCCTTGGACTGCAAGGAGATCCAACCAGTCCATTCTGAAGGAGATCAACCCTGGGATTTCTTTGGAAGGAATGATGCTAAAGCTGAAACTCCAGTACTTTGGCCACCTCATGTGAAGTGTTGACTCATTGGAAAAGACTCGGATGCTGGGAGGGATTGGGGGCAGGAGGAGAAGGGCACGACCGAGGATGAGATGGCTGGATGGCATCACGGACTCGATGGACATGAGTCTGAGTGACCTCCGGGAGATGGTGATGAACAGGGAGGCCTGGCGTGCTGCGATTCATGGGGTCGCAAAGAGTCGGACACAACTAAGCGACTGAACTGAACTGAACTGAGAGTGTATATGTCAATTCCAGTCTTGTAATTTATCCCTCTCTGCCTTACCTCTTTGGTACTCATAATTGTCACAGCTGAGGTCATATGTTACTTTTGTCCAATGGTCAGTAATGTTGCTAAAGATTCATCTACACAGGTCAGCCATCCAGAAAAGAGACTCATCTGTTAAACTTATCAAAGTTGAGAAATCTGTAATGCCCAATTGGCTAGGCGACTATATCCATGCAACCATATCTCTGCCTGTTTCCTTTTAATTTACTACATTAAGGCCTTCTTGAAGCCCTGCTAGGTGCTTGTCTACACTAATGTTTTAGGGCCTTTCCATATGGTGTTCTACTTGAAAAATTTTTTTTCTCTTCATTTTTTCCATGGCTAATTACTTGATTTATAGATTATAGCTTAACTCTTCACCAATTATGATCTATTTCTGTTCTAAATCCTGAGTGTATTTCCTATGCAACAATATTTAAATCTGTAATAGAAAATATGCATACAGGTATGTGTGTCACTTTCTATTAGACTCAGTATTTATGAGGGTACAAATACTGTTCACCATGATGGTAACACATAGTAAGTGCTCAAAATTTTGTTAAGTAACTAAAAAAAAGAGCAGTATTCCAAGGGGAAGGGGAGTTGGGGAGGTATGTATTGAGAGTTTGGGATTTGCAGGTGCAAATTACTATATATAGGATGGATAAATCACAAGGTCTTAGGGCATAGCACAGGGAACTCTATTCAATATCCTGGATAGACCACAGTGGAAAAGACTATAAGTATATAAGAATATATATAGATAGATAGGGCTTCCCTGGTTTCTCAGTTGGTAAAGAATCTGCCTGCAATGTGGGGGACCCACCTTCAACTCTTGGGTCTAGACGATCCCCTGATAAAGGAAACCACCCACTCTGGTATTCCTGCCTGAAAAATCCTATGGGCAGAGAAGTCTGACGGGCTACAGTCCATGGGGTTGGAAAGAGTCGGACATAACTTAGCCATGAAACAACAACACAGCATGGTAAATCAATTATATTTCAATAATATTTTTTTTAATTAAACTAAGGGGCTCAGTGATGAAGAGCTGGTCTGCCAATGCAGGAGGTGTGGGTTTGATCCCTGGTCCCAGAGGAAACCACATACCATGGAGCAATTCAGCCTGCGTGCCAAAATTATAGAACGTGTGCTCTAGAGCCTGGGAACCACAGGGACCAAGCCTGCGCACTGCAGCTGTTGAAGCCGGCGTGCCCCGGTACCCGTGCTCTGCTCTGGGAGAGACTACTGCAGTAAGAATGGCCCCAGCTCTCGGACGAGTCGGACACGACTGAGCGACTTCACTTTCACTGTTCACTTTCACTTTCCGCTTTCACTTTTCACTTTCATGCATTGGAGAAGGAAATGGCAACCCACTCCAGTGTCCTTGCCTGGAGAATCCCAGGGATGGGGGAGCCTGGTGGGCTGCCATCTATGGGGTCGCACAGAGTCAGACATGACTGAAACGACTTAGCAGAGGCAGCAGCAGCAGCTCTCTGAACCCAGAGAAAAGCCTGCATGGCAACAAAGATTCAGCATATTCATTATTAATAAATACACATTATTAATAAAATTATTTTAAAAAGAAAAGTTCTAAAAGAAAGTTAAATTAAGATCCAAAAAAATAGAAGTCGGACACGACTGAGCGACTTCACTTTCACTGTTCACTTTCACTTTCCGCTTTCACTTTTCACTTTCATGCATTGGAGAAGGAAATGGCAACCCACTCCAGTGTCCTTGCCTGGAGAATCCCAGGGATGGGGGAGCCTGGTGGGCTGCCATCTATGGGGTCGCACAGAGTCAGACATGACTGAAACGACTTAGCAGAGGCAGCAGCAGCAGCTCTCTGAACCCAGAGAAAAGCCTGCATGGCAACAAAGATTCAGCATATTCATTATTAATAAATACACATTATTAATAAAATTATTTTAAAAAGAAAAGTTCTAAAAGAAAGTTAAATTAAGATCCAAAAAAATAGCAATGTTGTTGGAATATGGAGAGTTGCTTGTGGAAGACTTAAACAAGGTGAATATAATAGTTAGACTAGGCCCTATAGGCTATGGGACATCATTTATCATTTGAAATTTATTCTAAGTGCTGTTGGAAGCCATTGGATTGCTTTCAAAGAGAAGTGACAAGATCTGATTGTTTTCTTTAAGGATCATTGGCTGCTGTGGAGAGGCTGAATTAGAGTAAGAGAACATAGGAATGGGGTAATTAGGACAAGATAGGAGTGGTGTATATGGAAATGGTGAGTTGGATTCTTCGTGCTAAAAGCAGAATGAAAGTATAGAAAGTAAATAGATTTTAGATACATTTGGAGGTAAAATCAAGGGTATCTTTATATATTGCATGTGGAAGATGAAATAAATCCAGTCATTAAAGATAATTTCTTAGTTTTTAACTTGGGAAACTGGTAAGATTTCATTCCAGTTCCCATCTTAGAGAAGACTAAAGAAGGAAAATTTTTTAGGAGATATAAATAATAGCATTTGAGCAACATTATGTTGATTATGTTGTCCAACAATCAAGGAGGAATATCAGTTTACTGGATGTCTGAGTTCAGAGGAGTGGTATCATTCTGATCCATGAATTTGGAGTCTACCAGCATAGAGATACTGTTAAACAATTAGTACATTACGGTGTTTTACTCACAGTAAAGATTTTTACAGAGTGAGTGGAGTTACAGAAATATTGCGTACCTGCATCAAAGCTTGAGCCATAGAAACAAGTAGAAGTGAAGTGAAATAAGAGATGGAAGAATGGGACTGAAAATTGCATTCAGTGAGAACAGGAATTCACGGATGGCCACAAAGGAAAGTGTTTCCAGCGGGAGAGAGTAGCTGCCTGGACTCTATGCATAAGGGCTGAGTCAGGTGAGCATAAAGCAGAGTCTTTGGTTTGGGTAACCCTGGTGAAATTCAGTATTCATGGAATTGTTCTAAAGGAGTTGGACATGGCTCAAATGACTCCGCATGCACGCGTATGCTAAAGAAGTGGAGCTAGATCGAAGTGATTTAGTATTTGAATGATAGTTGAGTTGCAATGGGCTTTCTAGAGAGCATTTTTGAGGAATTTTGATATGAAAGGGAATACTGGTGTGGGGAAGTAGCTCTAGAAATCATGTAAGGTCCAGGAAGGGCTTGCAATGCTGATGGTATTATGTGATTGAAAGAAAGAAACTTAAGGTGCAAAGAGAGAAAAGGAATAACAGAATATTCTGGCTATAAATCTCTTACCTCTAATCTTCAAGTCCATTCTTCTTTGTTCTGCTCCGTGATGCTTGACCAGTGATGCTGAAACATGTTTCTCACTTACCTGCAGGTTTTCTGATAGATTCTACCAATATATCTTCCCTACAGCTCAGTAGGTAAAGAATCTGCCTGAAATGCAGGAGAGCTGGGTTTGAGTCCTGGCTTGGGAAGACTCCCTGGAGAAGGAATTGGCAATTCACTCCCGTATTATTGCCTGGAGAATCCCATGGACAGAGGTGCCTGGCAGGCTACAGTCCATGGGGTCGCAAGAATCGAACACAACTTAGCGGCTAAACCAAACCAAACCAAACCAGAGGCAGCCTGGAGGCAGGACAAATGGAGGAAGGGACTTGTGGCTTCTGTCAGTGTCCTCCCAGCAACACCTGTTTTCAGATGCTAGCTTCTGGCTGTACCCTCACAACACCAGAGCTGGGGCCTTGGCATGGAGCTCAGGTCTGGGAGCACCGTTTCCTCGGAGAGCCAGTTTCTTGCTCCACAGGGCTTTCTTTCTAGCTTCTGATAACCCCAACCCATTACCCTTTTTCTTTAGCTCAGAGAATTGCCATTTTAAATTAGTGATTATACAGAGAAATAATATATGATTTATACTAAAATCACATTGTTTGGTAAGTATTGGTTTCTACGTCTTCTCCAATGTGCTGGTGTATAGCCTCTGCATACTTAGGTCATCAAACTCTTCAACTTTTTGGCTCTTGTCAGGAGCAGATTTGTTACTTTGGAATGCATCTAGAATCCTGGAACCAATCTTTTCTCTGCTACCCACTCCAAGTGCTTTTGTGTTTCAGTGTGACATTTTCCTATCCAAATAGATGTGTTGTTTATAAAGGAAAAATTACGTGTCTGATATGTCTGGTTAAGTTAATAAATATTTCAGTGCCACATACCTTCTGTATCTTTATTTTTTTAAAATTTTTCCCTCTTCATCTTTAAAATCCATCCTTTGTGTTAATTTCTGAGTGGAAAAGGAAATACTGCTGGACTTTCATCTTATTAGCATATGTGTACTTTATGTCTCTTAGGAAATATATTTGTAATCTTCTAAAAGCCACAACACTACAATTTTTGAAGTGAAACTATCCATAGAAACATCTCCTTAACAGAATTTGCAAATGTGTCATAAATATTTATACTTGTCAGTAAGCATTATGAGTGTATATGCTTAAAAATCTATAAACACACACACACAGCCATACATAACAGATCACTGATCAGCTAGCTCTTACAAATACAAAATACAAATCTAGCTATTATTAAATACAAAATCTAGCTATTTCAACAAATTGCCCAACAAAAGTGGCTGTAAATCATTCATTTTTATTTATTTATTTTTGTTGTTATCCTAAGACTTAACGGATTTCTTGCCCTACATTCTCTCCTTGCTTTCACTTGTCCCTTTGTTAATTAATACGTAAAGTTACTGAGTCTACAGGGGTTGTAGCTAATCAGGGAGTTTCATTTATTGGTTTAGGTAAAAGCTTTCAGAATGTTAATACATCACCTGAGGTGAGCCTGGGAGCATACTTTTGGTAAGAAACCCTTCCAAAGAGAATAGTTTGGAAAGAACACTTAGCTCAAGCTTGGAATTTACCTCTCCAGGCAGCTCACAGCCTCCTTCGTTTCTCCCTATTAAATTATTCATTCATTTTACATACTTAAAACTAGTAAAATGCATATTTTAAGTAGGGGCAATTTTTAAAAATTTTATTTACCTTTGAATGCTCAGATAGACACAATATTTTCCTCTCCTTTAATTCTCCCCTTTAGTCCCCCAAGCCAACTATCAGTTTTTTGATACATTTTATTCAAACGTTTGATACTTTCATTTGGCCAAGTATTATATGCCAGACAGAAGTTCCCAGTGCCCTTTTCACTGAAAGACCTTTACTTTGGCAGATGTCTCCTTAACCTGAATGTTTGCTCATCGTCTTTCCAAATGTTCCAACAATGCTGAGCAAACTATACTGCCTTCTCTCCACAGTGATATTAATATTTCTCTCTTTTGGCCATTTCGTTAAAGCATATTGGAGTGCACGCTCAGTGAGGCACCAAATATGTGGCCAATTATAAAAATCAGTCCGTGGCAAACTTTATTTCAAGTTTTTCATTAGCTCTTCTTCCCTCAAAAAGGGTTCAATGTTTAATACAAACCCAGAAATGCTCCACTCACCTGGTTTATTTCACAAACTACAGATTTTTGAGTTTTCAGATTTTATATAAGTTATGGCATGGGCAGAAAAGTACTGGAAAAAGCACCCAGGTGCGTGGTAGCTGGAGCTTGCTGTCTGTTGACATGTCCTTGCTTTTCCAGCTCTTTTTGTCAAAGCATGAGTTTTGCGGTTGATACCATGCCCCATCTGTTGGCAGTTCCCTGATCTAGCTTTCTTCTCCCAGCATTTACTGTTCAGTCTCGCTAGCAAAACCCCATGGTACTGCAGCCCCTGCAGACAGCTGAAAACCTGCAGAGCAAGACCCACCCACTGATTCCTTTGGTTTCTGAGCTTTTGAGACAGATCTGACTTGGAGAGCTCCCTAGGTGGAAGGTTTTAAGAAAGTCTCTGCTCTACACTTGTTAACTATTTTGCAATCCAAGTACAACACCACACTTTCATCCTAAAGACACACAGGCAAAAGGTTGCTTGTGGCTTTCTGAAACAGTCAATGTTTTCATTTCAAGCATGCATTTTAAGTTTTGGAGTAAAGGCAGAGTGTCTGTCTTTATTTGTTACCTGCGCGGAGACAAGCCTTGTCTCCTTCAGGGAGTGTGCCCCAGTGAGAGTAAAATTTAAATAAAGTAACAAGGAGGGCATTTTGAAATTGATGGAAGTATTTCTGGAATTGTTTCCTGGGGAGACAGAAAGGGGTCTAAAGGAACAATTATAGGCATTTTGAAGATATATGGGGAAGAATTCACAGTAAGTTATTGTGGTTTGTAAAGGCTGTCTTGATGCAGAAGAAGTGACACTAGCTTAAGAGCTCTGTTCCTTCACTGATAGACTATCGTAGCACATGCTATTTGGCTGAAGAAATCCAGATTACCAGATAAGAATATTTATTGTCATTTAACGCCAGTGAAGCCCACTGAAGAGATTATAGAGAAATGCTGTCATGAATACAGTTATGTCATCCACTGCCCTGGCTGAAGGTGACCAGGCCTTTTGGTTGGCACCTGACCCGAGATCTTCCAATACAAATGCTTGCCCCTTTGTCTGCTAAATGTAAGACCAAGTAGACTGTGCTTTAGATGTGTGCAAATTAACATTCCATATCTGCTTTGGACAGCCTTTGGAGAAACATGGCTGCTTTGGTACTCTCTGAAATACGGATAGGTGTCAAATAGTCCTGTTTCCTTGTTTTGCCATCCTGAAGTTCAATTTCAAGTCATAGATCGGCTGATTTGTTGATTTTGCTGAAAGCCTCGGCTGCACTAACCGTCTCGATTGGCTGGGGCTTGTTGTTAACCAAAGCTCTGAATGTATTCTTTGTTCTCATTGATTCTAGATCTGTGCTGTACTAAACAGTAGCCACGATCCACATGTGACTCTTTAAATTAATTTAGTTAAATAATACTAAAATTTAACTTTTATAACATAGAAAGAGTCAAAATCATCAAAACATAGAGACCAAGAATAAAATGGTAATTGTCAAAGGCTTTGGGGAGGGAGACATTAACACTTGATTTTTAATAGACACAAAGTTGCTTATGTAAGATAACAATGTTCTAGAGTTCTACCATGCACCTTAGTGCTTATGGTTAGCAATACTGTACAATTAAAAAACTGTAAAAAGGGTAGAGGTCATGTTCTTACCTAAAGAAGAAGAAATCCAGTTCCTCAGTCACTCTAGCCAACTTTCAAGTGGTCAATACCCAGAGGTGACTATGACTACCACATACACAGAGCATTCCCATCATTACAGAAACTTCTCTCAGATACTGTTACTGACCTGGGTCCCAGGACTCAATAACAATAGAAATTGACAGGAAGCCAGAAAAATAATTCAGGCAAGCCTTTACTGAGATTTGCGCTACAACACGAGGAAGCAAAAACAAGCAATAGGTCCTGAGGAGAGGTGAGCCGCTTCCTTAGATGGAATAAGTAGAGGCAGATGTGTAGGTTGGACTTAGGGGGTCTGCCCATGTCCTTATTGGTGCTGTGTGCAGGGTTCATGTACAAGTGGCAGTTCAGTTTTGGCATTTTTGTATCTTGCTCACAATATGCCCCAACTACACATATATGCAGTTACTTGTAGTCCCTTGAAGTTATTTATTTATTGTATTCTTTTGCTCCAGGAGACATTTGTCCAAATGTAAGCAAAGAGTTCCATGTCCCAGGTTCCAGCTTGTCTCAACAGCATTCTCTAAACTCTATTCATTTGTCTAGAACTTTTTTTACATTCTTAGATAAAGCACATTCTTTGAATAAGTCATGCAGGTGGTAAATAACATACAACATAATTCAAGCAAGTTTTTCAATAGAAAGAATTATATTCGTTTATGAAACTGGAAGGCTGCAGAGTTGGTTTTAGTCAAGTGCATAATAGCTTGTCAAAAACTTGTCTTTCTGTTTGTCTTTCTCTTCTGACTCATGTCAGCCATGGTCTAACAGCTGCCTCCTCAAAACGGTTGCCAGCAGTTTGCCCATATTTCCCACGACTAAATAGTTCTACAAAACGAATAGAATTTTCAGAACATCAAGGAAGTGTTTTGTTTTTTTCCTAGATATAAACACAAACTGTTACTTATACCAAGCTTGCTCTGCACACAGCAGGCCAGTAAATCCCAGAGACCAGGCACTGAGGCCAGGAATACAACTTTTTTGGAAGGCCAGCTGATCAAGAAGATGGCAAGTAATGTCTCAAAATAACCATCTTATCAGGGTCTAGATGCCAGGTTATTTTGTAGAACAGAGAGTGGAGGAGTAAAAGGAGGTGAAGTGAAAAAAGCCTTTAATCTTATAAATGTCTTCTGGAAAGGCAAGCCTCAGGAAGGGAATGTGTTAATTTCTTCCTTCCTGTAGCCATCCACAGGTGGGCAGGGTCCTGAACAAAGGAATTTTAATTTAACATTTAGGCTGAGGAGCAAGTTTCCTTGAGGCAAGCCATTAAGTATGGACAATATCCTTTTAGTGAACAAAAGCAACCTGAAGCAAAGGTTAGAGTATAAGAAACAGACCCACCAGGGAATCATATCTTCCCTGTAACGAAAGCTTTCCTGAAATTCATCAGCCCAGATTCCATTTGTCAACCTTCAAACAAAAACGTGACCAAAGAATAGGATTGGTTACATGGTTGAGTCTAGATATCAAAGCAAGGGATGTGAGGTGGCATGACTGATAATCAGAATAGTTAAAAAGAGGTTGTGGTTGATGGGAAGGTGTTCTAAAATGTCTGTGAATGCTTTATATTAGGGATTCTCAACAGAAGGCAGTTTTGCCCTGCAGGGAACACATGGCCATGTCTGAAAACATCATTAATTGTCAAGACTGGAGATGTTCTACTGGTATCTGGTAGGTAGAAGTCAGGGATTGAGCTAAACATCCTTCAATGAACATGACAGTCAACAAAGATTCCTGTGGCCAGTGTCAACAGTGCTGAGGTTAATAAATCCTTTTCTATTTTATTTTATTACATGGATGCTAAGTCACTTCAGTCATGTCTGACTTTTTGGACACTAAGGACTGTAGCCCTCCTGGCTCCTCTGTCCATGGGATTCTCCAGGCAAGAATACTGGCATGCGTTGCCATTTCCTCCTCCAGGGAAACTTCCTGACCCAGGGATCAAGCCTGTGTCTCCTGCAATGCAGGCAGATTCTTTACTGTTTGAGCTACCAGGGAAGCCCAATCTATTATATGAAATGCAACTTAAATTTTAAAAGCAACTTTAATGATTAGCATACTGAAAAATACAGTTAGACTTGGCTTCAACCATGATCTGATCCAGAGTTTTGCCAAGTCTTACATACTTCATCTGCACTTTCCTGCAGTTGTGTTCCCTCTTCCATTACCTAGGCTCTCAAATTGTCTTATTATGGCAGCAATGGTGTGACACTCTGATATTGTTGCACCCATGCAATAAGCCATCTAGTGAAAAGAAACTTATTTTTTTCCAGCAGTTTTCACAAAACAGAGAGGAATCTTCTTCTCACAAACCTAAGAGCATTAGCTTCTTTCTTCCAATTAGCCAGAATTTTATGACACGTCCATTACTGAACCAGTCTATGACTAAGAATTTGGTCACTTTCACCTGACTGTCACATAGTTGAGAATAGGAAGTGGGTCATTTTAGAAAGTAAAACCTGGACACGTGGGCTAGGAGTGGGAGAAACTTGTTCCACACAGACAACTAAAAATATTGATTGCTATGTTGGTGGATTGCATCTTTGGTATGTGACTACAACAACATTGGAAGTATAACTGCAGAAATGGGAAATCAAGTAAATTCATGAAAAACTTGCAACATATGCTTGATAAGACAGCTGCTTTCTCACTGATTCCTTGTAATCTATTCCTTTTGAATCATCTCCTTCAACACTTTCCATAATATTTCAAATCAGCAAGAAGAGGTAATATTTATAAGATGTTTTTATTTTCAATTTCATTGGTATGGCCATCTTTCATTAGTTGTATACCACAAAAAAGTCTCTGAATCTGTGTAACATACTTTCCCCTTTTAAAGAATGAAGATAATAATGGTGCCAACTTTCTAGAATTGCCCTGAGAACTACATTTTTTAAGTGAATAATGACTATAAGGATATTTTTATAAAAACTTATTTCATATTAGCTATGATTGTTTGTACTCAGCCATATTCAGATATGTCCCCTTCATGGATTACAGCCTTGTTGTTGTGAAGGGGCTTGTGAAACTCAATAAAGCTATGAGCCATGCCATGCAAGACCATCTAAGATGGACAAGTCATAGTGAAGAGTTCTGAAAAAAAGTGGTCCACTGGAGGAGGAATGGCAACTCACTCCAGTATTCTTGCCACAAGAATCCTATGAACAGTATGAAGAGGCAAAGATATATGACACTGAAAGATGAACCTTCCAGGTTGGAAAGTGTCCAGCATGCTACCATAGAAATTGTTGTTGTTCAGTCTCCAAGTCATGTCCACTCTTTGCGACCCCATGGATTGCAGCACACCGGGCTTCCTTGTCCTTCACCATCTCCCAGAGTTTGCTCAAACTCATCTCCATTGAGTTGGTGATACCATCCAACCATTTTATCCTCTGTTGCCCCCTTCTCCTCCTGCCTTCAATCTTTCCCAGCTTTCAGAGTCTTTCAACAAGCCCCCTCTTCACATCAGGTGGCCAAAGTATTGGAGCTTCAGCTTCAGCATCAGTCACTAGGGAAGAACAGAGGGCAATTACTAATAGTTCCAGAAAGAATGAGTGATTGGTGAAAAGCAGAAATGATGCTCAGTTGTGGGTGTGTCTGGTGGTCAGACACCAATGTGCTAAAGAACATTATATAAATATTATATAAAGTCCAATGTGCTAAAGAACAATATTATATAGGAACCTGGAATGCTAGAAATCAGTGAACTATAATGGATGGGAATGGATGAATTTAATTCAGATGACCATTATAACTACTACTGTCACAAGAATCCCTTAGAAAAAATGGAGTAGCCTCATAGTCAACAAGTCTGAAATGCAGTATTTGGATGTAGTCTCAAAAATTACATAATGATCTTAGTTCATTTTCAAGGCAAACCATTCAGCAGCAGAGTAATCCAAGTCTATGCCCCAACCACTAATGTGGAAAAAGTTGAAGCTGACCGGTTCGATGAAGACACACAAGACCTTCTAGAACTAACTTGGGGAAAAAAATTTAAAAGATGTCCTTTTCATCATAGGAGATTAGAATGCAAAAGTAGGATGTCAAGAGGTACCTGGCATAACAGGCATTTGAGTACAAAATAAAGCAGGGGGAGTCTAGTAGTGTTTTGTCAAGAGGACACATTGGTCATAGCAAATACCATTTTCTGACAACACTGCAGATGAACGTCACCAAATGGTCAATACCAAAATCAGTTTGATTATATTTTTCATAGCCAAAGATGAAGAAACTTTATATAGTCAGCACAAACAAGACTAGGAGCTGACAATGGCTCAGATCATCAGCTCCTTATTTCAAAATTCAGGCTTAATTTGAAAAAAGTAGGGAAAACCAGTAGGCCATTCAGGTATGACCTAAATCAAATCCCTTACGATTATACAGTGGAAGTGACAAATAGATTCAAGGGATTAGATCTGGTGGACAGTGTCTAAAGAACTATGCACAGAGGTACATGAGGCAGTGACCAAAACCATCCAAGAAAAATAAATGAAAGAAAGCAAAGTGGTTGTCTAAGAAGGCTTTACAAAGAGCTGAAGAAAGAAAAGAAGTGAAAATTAAGGGAGAAAGGGAAAGATATACCCAACTGAATCCAGAGTTACAGAGAATAGCAAGGAGAGATAAGAAGGCCTTCTTAAATGAACACCACAAAGAAGTAGAGGAAAACAAAAAAATGTGAAACACTAGAGATCTCTTCAAGAAAATTGGATATATCAAGAAAACATTTCATTCAAAGATGGGCATGGTAGACAGAAGTAGTAAGGACCCAACAGAGGCAGAAGAGGCTAAGAAGAGGTGGGAAGAATATACCAAAGAACTATACAAAAATGGTTTAATAGCTACTATGGTGTGGTCACTCACCTAGAGCCATTAATTCTTAATCCTGTAGTCTGAAGTCAAGTTGGCCTTAGGAAGCACTTTTACAAACAAACAGTGGAGATGATGGGATTCTATCTGAGCTCTTTAAAATCCTTAAAGATGATGCTGTTAAAGTGTTTCACTCAATATGCCAGCAAATTTGAAAAATTAAGCAGTGGTCACAGGACTGGAAAAGATAAGTTTTTATTCTAATGTCAAAGAAGGGCTGGAGAAGGAAATGGCAACCCACTCCAGTATTCTTGCCTGGAGAATCCTGTGGACGGAGGAGCCTGGTGGGCTGCTGTCCATGGGGTCACACAGAGTTGGACACGACTGAAGTGACTTAGCATGCATGCATGCATTGGAGAGGAAATGGCTGGAGAAGGAAATGGCAAGTATTCTTGCCTGGAGAATCCCAGGGATGGAGGAGCCTGGTGGGCTGCCATCTATGGGGTTGCACAGTGTTGGGCACGACTGAAGCGACTTAGCAGCAGCAGCAGCGAAGAAGGGCAATGCCAAAGAATGTTAAAACTACTGTACAATTGCATTCATTTCTTATGCTAGTAAGATTATGCTCAAAATCCTTCATGCTAAGCTTCAGCAGTATGTGAACTAAGAACTTCCAGATGTACAAGTGGGTTTATAAAAGACAAAGGAAACAGAGATCAAATTGCCAACAATCACTGGATCATAGAAAAGCAAAGGAATTCCAGAAAAATATTACTTCTCCTTCATTGATTAGGAGAAAATCTTTGACTGTGTGGACTTCCCTGGTGGCTCAGACAGTAAAGCGTCTGCCTACAATGCAGGAAACCTGGGTTTGATCCCTGGGTTGGGAAGATCCCCTGGAGAAGGAAACAACAACCCACTCCAGTACTCTTGTCTGGAAAATCCCATGGACAGAGGATCCTGGTAGGCTACCGTCCATGAGGTCACAAAGAGTCGGACACGAGGACACGACTAGCGACTTCACTTTCACTTTCACTTTGACTGTGTGGATCACAACAAACTGTGGAAAATTCTTAAAGGGATGGGAATACCAGACCACCCTACTTGTCTCCTGAGAGACACTGCTTCCACTGTTTCCCCATCTATTTCCCATGAAGTGATAGGACCAGATGCCTTGATCTTAGTTTTCTGAATGTTGAGCTTTAAGCCAACCTTTTCACTCTCCTCTTTCACTTTCATCAAGAGGCTCTTTAGTTCCTTTCACTGTCTGTCATAAGGGTGGTATCATCTGCATATCTGAGGTTATTGATATTTCTCTCGGCAATCTTGATTCCAGCTTGTGCTTCTTCCAGCCCAGCGTTTCTCATGATATAAGAGAAGGTTAAGAAGCAAGTTAGAATCTAGTGTGGAACAGATGACTGGCTTAAAATTGGGAAAGAGCTACAAAGAGGCTATATGTTGTCATCCTGTTTGTCTAACTTTCAGGCAGACCACATCATGCAAAAAACCAGACTGGATGAATCACAAGCTGGATCAAGATTGCTGAGAGAAATATCAACAACCTCAGAAATGTAGATGACACCAATCTAATGACAGAAAATGAAGAGGAACTAAAAAGCTTCTTGATAAAAGTGAAAGAGGAGACTGAAAGAGCTGGTTTAAAATTCAACTTAAAAAAAACTAAGATCATGGCATGAGGTTCCATTCAGTTCAGTTCAGTTCAGTTTAGTCGCTCAGTCATGTCCGATTCTCTGCGACCCACTGAATCACAGCACTCCAGGCCTTCTCTGTCCATCACCAACTCCCGGAATTTACTCAAACTCATGTCCATTGAGTTGGTGATGCCATCCAACCATCTCATGCTCTGTCATCCCCTTCTCCTCCTGCCCTCAATCCCTCCCAGCATCAGAGTCTTTTCCAGTGAGTCAACTCTTCACATGAGGTGGCCAAAGTATTGGAGTTTCTGCTTCAGCATCAGTCCTTCCAATGAACACCCAGGACTGATCTCCTTTAGAATGGACTGGTTGGATCTCCTTGCAGTCCAAGGGACTCTCAAGAGTCTTCTCCACCACAGTTCAAAAGCATCAATTCTTTGACGCTCAGCTTTCTTCACAGTCCAACTTTCACATACATACATAACCACAGGAAAAACCATAGCCTTGACTAGACGGACCTTTGTTGGCAAAGTAATGTCTCTGCTTTTGAATATGCTATCTAGGTTGGTCATAACTTTCCTTCCAAGGAATAAGCGTCTTTTAATTTCATGGCTGCAAGCACCACCTGCAGTGATTTTGGAGCCCCAAAATAGTCTGACACTGCTTCCACTGTTTCCCCATCTACCTCCCATGAAGTGATAGGACCAGATGCCTTGATCTTAGTTTTCTGAATGTTGAGCTTTAAGCCAACCTTTTCACTCTCCTCTTTCACTTTCATCAAGAGGCTCTTTAGTTCCTTTCACTGTCTGCCATAAGGGTGGTATCATCTGCATACCTGAGGTTATTGATACTTCTCTCGGCAATCTTGATTCCAGCTTGTGCTTCTTCCAGCCCAGCGTTTCTCATGATATAAGTTAAACAATACTTCCTGGCAAATAAAAAGGGGAAAATTGGAAACTGACAGATTTCATTTTCTTCGGCCCCAAAATCACTGAAGAGGGTGACTGCAGCCATGAAATTAAAAGATGTTTGTTCCTTGGAAGGAAAGCTATGGCCAAACTAGACAGCATATGAAAAAGCAAAGATGTCACTTTACTGCCAAAAGTCCCTATAGTTAAATCTATGCTTTTTCCAGTAGTCATGCATAGATGTGAGAGTTGGACCATAACGAAGGCAGAACCCCAAAGAATTGATGCTTTTGAACTGTGGTGCTGGAGAAGATTCTTGAGAGTCCTTTGGACTGCAAGATCAAACCAGTCAATCCTAAAGGAAATTAACCCAGAATATTCATTGGATGGATCTTAGATGACTAATTGGAAAAGACCTTTGTGCTGGGAAAGATTGAAGGCAAAAGGAGAAAAGGTCAGTAGAGGATGAGATAGTTAGATAGCATCACTGACTCAATGCACATGAATTTGATCAACTCCTGAAGATAGTGAAGGACAGGGAAGCCTGGTGTGCTGCCATTCATAGGGTTGCAAAGAATTGAACATGACTTAGCAACTCAACAACAAGTCTTACATCTAAAGTCATAAATGCCATTCCCATTTCATTGTTTTTAACCTAAGAATTACTGGGCAATGTTTCTATGATGCTTCTTTCTAAATTACAGCTGTTGAGCTCCATAAGGTTTTGTTTTACCCTATTTCTTGGTATTATTCTACTGTCTCAAAATTTCCTTCCTCATTTCTGTTATTGAATAAAAGCTCTTTTTCTGGAAACTTTGATTCATTTTTTAGATATATATGATTACTTCGCACATTTTCCATTATTTTTAGAAATCATAATCTTCAGTTCAAAAAAAGAAAGAACATTAACCTTTTTTCCAGTTACACGTAAAGATAGAACTGCATGACAGATAAGTGCTGTTGTTATTTTTGCTCTTCCTTCTTTTACACATGAAATAAGCAGAAAAAGAGCATTGAATGTGACTTGAAAATTAGAGACAATTTTCAGTTTAACATCTTGAGGCCAAAAAAAATGTTTACCTCTATATTAGAATGAGTATTAGAGGTAGTCTCCATACTCCTTAAAAGAGAAAGGAAGAAACTAACACATCTTGGATTCCTAACTAATGTATCTCAGAGAGGATCTAGGTAATTAATTAATAAGAGATGTTTCTTTATTTGGAAATAATAAAATTAAATCTCCGGAAAGTTTAATAACTTACTGAAATTTGAGAAAATGGGGTTTGAATGAGGACCTGATTGACTTCAGCTTCGGTTTTTTTCTACAGTATCCCAGCTGACTCAGAGACATATTCACATGCACTAAAATTTTACTCACAAAAAAACTTCTTGGGTTTTGTTCCTTTCAATTTACCTTTTTAAATGAAATGAAGGATGCTGATTCTTTAGACAGTAGGTGTATAACTTCCTTTGAGTGAATGAGTCCTTCAGTCATGTCAGACTCTATGCAACCTCACCGACTGTAGTCAGCCAATCTCCTCTGTCCATGGGATTTCCCAAGCAAGACTGGAGTGGGTTGCCATTTTCTTCTCTAGAGGATCTTTCCAACCCAGGGATTGAACCTGGATATCCTGTATTGCAAGCAGATTTTTTACCATCTGAGCCATGAGGGAGGTCCATAACTTCCTTTGGAAGAACTACTTCTTTGTTAGTAAATCATAGATTATGTTGAATCTCTTCTGCTTTTGTTTGCTTTCTGTGTGTGTTTTCTTATTTGCCAACTCTCCTGAATCATCTGTGTCTCTCAAAAATATCCTATCATGGTTTATTAAAATATATTTGGCTTCCATCTAGAAATCCTTTAGACTCTAATACATTAATTTGATAAATATATACGTAATATTATGAGTGCTGTGCTGGAAACTAAAGCACTCCTAAGGCTTTTATCTAAATAGGGGCTGCCTGAGAGCTCATGGTTAGATATTTTACTTTCATTTGAGTAAAATTTTATTTTCATGATTTCATGATTTTAAATGTAGTATTTTACATGGCTATCAAAAATATATAGTAGGGGACCTTTGTGTGATTTCAAAACACTTTCATTTGCCTGGGAAAAGATCATTACTAACTTTAGCTGAATATGACTTTTAAAATGAAAATAAAATATAGAACATCAAAGACAAAGATGATGCTAAAAGGGAAAAAGAGTCAGGAAATCATTAAGTAGATGAAGTTTACATTTATTTTTAGTAGTAGTCAAAAATAGATATTGAGTTGGTCAGTAGGAAAAACATTTTGCAGTCTCTATTGAATGCATAACTAAACCCTCTAAAACTTAGAGCCTTGGAACATTAATCTTTTTTTAAATATGTATTTCCAGTTTTGTGGGTCAAGAATCCTGTTAGGTATCAGATGGCAGATTTTTCTGCTCCACATGGCACCACCAGGGTAACTTGGTTGTATCTGTCTGGTGGATGGACTGGCTGAGAGGGGCCAAGTTGGCTTCACTCACACATTTGATACTTTGGCAGCGAGAGGGTGAAACCTGGACTCAGCTGGGGCTGTCAACAGCAGGTCTCTCAAATGGCTTTTTCTAGTATTGTGGTCTCGGGATAAGTAGCTTCTTACTTGGACACTCAGGATTCCAAAAGAATATATTTCAAAAGACTTGGACAGAAGATGTAAGACTTCTTTTCACTTAGTTTGGTATGTTCCAGAACATGACTTCTGAAGTGTTTTATTAGTCAAACAAGTCACAGATTCAAGCTCAGATTCAGGAGGAGAGGAATTAGATACTACCCCTCATTGGGAAGAGTATCACAGTGTTTTCAACTATTTTTAAATCAATTATGTTCATCTTTTGCTGTATGTGTATGTATGCTCAGTCACTCAGTCCTGTCCAACTCTTTGTGACTCCCATGGACTTCAGCCCTCCAGGCTCTTCTGTCTACGGAGTTTCCTAGGCAAGAATACTGGAGCAACTGTCAAGATCCAGGAGATCTTCCCCACCCAGGGATCAAACCCAGGGTCTCCTGCATTGGGAGATGGGTTATTTACCACGGCACCACTTGGGAAGTCCCTTTTGCTGTATGCCATTGTCCTAAATTAGATGATGGGTTAATTTTCAGTCACAGTTTCTATCCTTGAATGTATAGTATTGTTGAGATAGGAGCAACACATAATAAAGAGAAGGATAAAAAGTAAAATCTATAAAAATCACCTAAGTGCTTATAAAAATTCAATAAAAATTTCTTCCATTGCAGCCAAAATCCAACTTCCAATATTCACATAGATTAAATCAGCTAGAACTATATTGTCCTGAAAGATGGGTATACTAGAGTTGACACCTCAGAAGTTGCTTATAGCTTATATTTTCCCTTACTTTGATTTTCTCAGCTCTGCTAGTGATCTAATTTACATATCCTATGTTTCTGTGCCAAGTTACAAATCAGTGGGCAGAAGAGCCATTTTTTAAGACTATGACTCCTTTCTAGAGAAAAGAAGCAAAGGGGTATATAAAGAGGAGTTTTTACCAGTTGATAAACTTTGACCTCAAGGCAAACTTCCCCAGGATGCCTAAATTGAATTCATTTTATTCCTGTTTCTTTAATGAAGTTACTGAAGGGAGGATATCTCAGGTTTTTCCTCCAGATGCCATGGTTCCTGTTCATAAATTTTTAACATTTCTACCATTGGCTAAAATGACACCTACTGCAAAAATTAAACTCAACTGACAGGAACTAAGATGAGATGAGTCCTCTTCGCTCTTTTCTAGTAGAATATTTGTTGGGCCTTTCCAAAAAGGTTAAAAAGCATCTGAAAATGAAATAAGATGGCCCAACCTATTTTCATAATGACTGTGGGATGGTTACAATTATATTTAAATTCACATAAACATGAATATATTAAGCTAGCAGACAAGAATTTTACAACTGGAGAAATTTGAAAATAAAGCTGGAATGCACTTAATTATCTGAGTTACTGTCAATATCTATCATTACAAAGTACCAACAGCAGTACAATTTTGTCCTACGTCTCTAAACACTCAACCAAAGAGTGAGACTATGCATATTCCTACAACCCCCAGTGGAGATATTGAGATTACACATGCTTTTACTAATTTAAAGAGGGACTTTCACACTGGGATGCATTAAAAAGAGAACATTTAAATAAAAAGCAATCTGCTTTGCCTTTAATTGAACTCCCCTTGCTATTATTGCTAATTATTGATAATACTTGTGATTGATTATGAAGCTTCTGCATTCAGAGACAAAGTTATTTTTCTGCTGGATCTTAGAAGACAGTGGCAGTCTCTTTAGCATCACATACTGTTACCATGGAAATAATTGCTATTTGAGAAATGTATCAGCAACATGTAAAAAATTGCTCTGTACAAAGAATTCCCTTCCCTTCACTGCTGTGGGCATTTTACAGTCTTGCATAGTAAGTAAGTACATGATAATGACTTCTCACATTTATATAATGTGCCTTTGTCTTACAAAGTACTACACAATAGAGCGTGGTATATGCAACCATAAAGAAAAGAGTAGAAAAGCAAATTGAATGCAATGAAACGGAATTATTCTATATCTTCGGAGAAATTTACAATTAGAGTATAAATTACGCTTTTAAACTTAACATTGAGAAGTTATCTGTAAATAGCAGTAATCTCAATTAAAAAAATAATGATTTATTTTAAAGCACACTTCTTATTTCTAGATCTATTATCAGTTTTCGCCACTTACTATTTTTTGATGTGAATAGAATAGATAGATTATCAGTTCATTTATCTGGTTGAACAAACATCTTCTCTTCCCAGACCATCGGAAGAGGCTTCCTTACTTTCCATATGTTTCAGGCTAATTTGGAATCCATTCTTAAGATAATTTACCCTATAGAGAATTTGGCCTAGATGATCTTATTAGAAGACTAACACATATATGGAACTTACTTTGAAAAACAGGAGATGGAGGAAAATGAATGGGATGCCTTAAAATAAGTGAGAGAAGTGGAGACTGGGTAGCCACAGGCACTTTGTCTTCTGACTGTGATTTCTTGATCCAGTTCCTAGAAGGTAGGGCTTTCCTGCTCTGAGGCTCACTCCATCCTTTCCAATTGAGTTCTGGGAGTGTGAGGTTTTGTAACCTGGCAAATGCAGAGGCTCAAACTAAAATATATGAGTAATGGGGTAGCAAGCAGCCTACAGACAAAGAAAATGCAGAATTGGATACAAAATAACGGCGGGGGCTGGTGAGAATTCCTCCACCTGGGACCTGAACCTGAGGATCCGCAGCCTGCTAATAAGACAGCTCGAGATAGCCTGTCGTTTATGCGACTCACTCTGCCGGCCTGATGCGTCTCATTCTGCCGACCTGATGGGGGACCCCACGTCCATGTGGCCATGCTGAAAGTCCACACAGACAAGCACAATACTTACACTTAAACTCCTCAGGGAGGCCCTTTTGTACTCATGGTCAGGTTCTGTGCCTAATACGAATTTGCTGACATACCAGGTGTCTTCAATTAATTTTTTTTTTTTTTGGTAAAACTAAATATTCTGATAGTAAGAATGTCACTGTTTGGAGAAACAAGTTATAAGATTTAAACAATTGCACGGTACTTTCCAATGTACTGATACATCCCAGCCAATAATAATTAGTGAAGAAACAGGATCATCCTATCTTATATGAGGTGGGACTGAGATTGCTGTTCAGTTCAGGTTCATTTTCCCAAGTAAGCACTGAGAGAAAATTCTTTACTGCAGGACTGTAACACTGCATAATTAATGACATTAGTTACCATGTAACCCTTTGCAGTCAAATCCTGCATTTGTTCTAGCTCTCAAAGAGTCTAAGGCTGACAGTTTTACAAACAAGTTTAAAAGAATTTTTTAAATGTTAATCATTTTATATGAATTGTTCTTGATAATAGGGAAATAGTTAAAGCTGTGCAGCAAATTTTATTAGTCTAGTATAAACTGTGTTTATAACTATACAACTATATAACTATACAAAGACAGTATCAGAAAATAAATTATAATTCCTATTATTTTCCTTCTTTTAAGTTATTGATTTGGAAGGTAAATATCTATCATTTTCTGATATCAGTGATTGCCTTCAAATATTTAAAAAAACATATTTTAGAAAAAACATGAATAACATCATATATTTATTCTTCTGTTAGAGATTTTAAATGTTTAATTTCTTCTCATCTTCCCTCTTCAATTTTTTAGTTTTTATTGACCTAATTTACATTTAGACTCACACTGTTGTTATGAAATTTTATTGCTGTTACATATTTTAAGTCAAGTTTTCCTTTTTAATTTACATTTATCTATAAGCATAAGATGTGTATAAGAGACAGGGATTATCATGTATGGGTGATTGGTTTAATATTAGAAAAGCAATCATTGTAATTTATTACCCTAAAGGTATAAATAAGAAACATCTCATAATTATCTCAATAAAAACAAAATCATTTGATTAGTTACAAAATATAATTTAGGAGCAAAGGTGAAGTTAATTAACTTATTAAGGGCTATATACACAAAATGTTAGTTGCTTAGTCATATCTGGCTGGCTTTTTGTGATCCCAAGGACTGTAATCCACAGTCTTCTCTGTCCATGGGATTCTCCAGGCAAGAATACTGGAGTGGGTGGTCATTCCCTTCTCCAGGGGATCTTCCCAACCCAGGGATCAAACCTGAGTCTCCTGCATTGCAAGCTAACTCTTTATCATCTGAGCCACCAGATAAGTCCTAAACCTATAATCAAAATAATTAACTGACAGATTTAAAAAGGAAATTTTAAATTGAAAATAAGATTGCACTGTTTGCTATCATTATTTCTGTTAAAATGGGGCTTTAAAGATGTTGAATACCACAAGACTGAAAAATTGCAAGCTATAAGGTTGGAGGGGATGAATCTGTTGTTCTTCAGTTGATATGATTACCTACATAGAAAATTCAACAGACAAAACAAACTATTATAACTAATATTATATTTCTCTAGGCTTATTGAATACAAAAATTGATTTACCCAGAAAACATAATGGTACTAACAGTACAAGAATAAAAGAGAGTACCATTCGTGACAGCAAATACAACAAAAATATCTTTTAGGAATTAAACAAGGCACAAAATTAATCACAGAAGAAAATGTAAATCTATTACTGATCTTAAAAGAAAATCAAGATGAATAGATATACAATGAATAATGATGGAAGCATCCCAACTGAAATTTTGGAGGTATCCCCCCCCAAATTCTGAAGTTTGGCACTTAATAAGGACCTCCAGTGAGCTGAGGCATGCTTTTAAAATGAGTAGGACTTCTGACCAGATCTTAAGACACAGTATAAAGTCATTGTAATAAAGTTTAATTTTTCATTGGCATATAACAGATGAATCAACAAATATTACAAAATATAAGGGTCAAAACTAGGGTTGCATACATACAAAAAGTGTGCATATGGGGACATACATAGCATAGTAAAGTAATAGTAATATTAAATTTATTATGTAATAGATGACATTTGGAAAACTCTGTTTTAACATGGAGAATAAAGACAGCTTAACTCCTATTTTTATCATATACAAAGGTGGACATGAAGTGGACTAAAGTAAAATGATAAAGCTAATTGAAAGTGATGAAGATTCCCTTTATAAGCCAGGGATAAAAGACTTATGCAACAGGACTCAGAAAGGGCAAGCCAAGTTTAAAAATGGTGAACTTCACTACATTCAGATTTTTAAAAGTTTGCTTCATTAAATTTACAGATGAAAAATGCTGAGAAAGATTGAAGACAGGAGGAGAAGAGGATGACAGAGGATGAGATGGCTGGATGGCATCACTGATCGATGGACATGAGTTTGAGTGAACTCCAGGAATTGGTTATGGACAGGGAGGCCTGGCATGCTGTAGTCCACGGGTTCTCAAAGAGTGGGATACGACTGAGCAACTGAACTGAACTGAACTGATATGGTATAATAAAATATTTGCTGTGTCTAAAATAAATTGATATCTAGACTATACAGAGAACCCTGGAAAGTCAAAAGTATGATCCTGAGAATGGAAAGAGATACGAACCTGCTGAAGGGGTGCTCAAAGACTGGTGGCTCTATGAAGATGTGATTACACTTAGTAATGATGAAAGAAATGCAAACGAAACAACCTCTTGTATCCTTCAGAGTCACAGAAATTGGAAAGAATTGTCTTGGCATTTATTTCCAAGGGTATATAAAGAAAGACACTCAATAGCCATCTTTCTGAACTCAAATATTATCTATCTATTCATGCTAAAACAGTGTCAGACTTTATTTTTGGGGGCTCCAAAATCACTGCAGATGGTGACTGCAGCCATGGAATTAAAAGACACTTATTCCTGGGAAGAAAAGTTATGACCAACCTAGATAGCGTATTCAAAAGCAAAGACATTACTTTGTCAACAAAGGTCTGTCTAGTCAAGGCTATGGTTTTTCCTGTGGTCATGCATGGATGTGAGAGTTGGACTGTGAAGACGGCTGAGTGCTGAAGAATTGATGCTTTTGAACTGTGGTGTTGGAGAGGACCCTTGAGAGTCCCTTGGACTGCAAGGAAATCCAACCAGTCCATCCTGAAGGAGATCAGCCCTTGGATTTCTTTGGAGGGAATGATGCTAAAGCTGAAACTCCAGTAGTTTGGCCACCTCATGCGAAGAGTTGACTCATTGGTAAAGACTATGATGCTGGGAGGGATTGGGGGCAGGAGGAGAAGGGGACGACTGAGGATGAGATGGCTGGATGGCATCTGACTTGATGGACATGAGTCTGAGTGAACTCCGGGAGTTGGTGATGGACAGGGAGGCCTGGCATGCTGCGATTCATGGGGTTGCAAAGAGTCGGACATGACTGAGTGAGTGAACTGAACTGAACTGATTCACGCTAAGTGATACAGTCATATTTACTGGAATGAAGAATGTCTATTCCTCATGAACTAGTAGTCCTCCTTGGTGTATGCATATGCCTATTATATCTACACAAATTATATTTTATAAGTTTTATAATTTATTATGTATTTGTAATTATTCCATGTGCCTAAAAGTTAAGTATGATTATTTTCAGCTTTGTATTGTCTTTGATGTCTTGGACTCAGGAATAAGAGATATCTACAACTAAAATATATACTTGTAAAATATAGAATAAGATATGGTAGTGAAAAGTAAAATTTTAATCTATAAACATTTGGATGGAGGCTACAAATATAGTTTAAACGAAAACACTGAAAGAGAATGGCAAATATAAAAAAAATGAATCAGAAAATATGAGAATAAATGAAAAATGAATAACAATACTCCATGTTATGCAATGATGCATACCTATTTAAGGTAATAGCTCAAATACATCAGGTTGAAAGAAAAAACAGGTTGAAAGTGAAAAATAGCATTAAAAAATAAAAGACATGTCACCAACAGGTAACAAGCATGGTCTATGAGAGTATGGTTACCCGTGTGTACAAGGTTATGACTTTAAAGAAAAGGAAAAAAAAAAAATCAATGAACATGTTGATAATTCTGATTTTATAAAAGATGGTTGTCATTAAAGGTTAACTTTCCTAAAAATTTATCATGTTTCATGTTATTCTGAGCTTTTGCCAAAATGATGTTATTAATTTCCCAAATTTTTCAGGCAAAAAAAAAAAAGATTTTTAAATTATTTCATTCTATGTGCCTTAACTGTTTTATCTCTGCTCATAATCATTTGTGCACTTTGAATAACCTTTAGTAGGTATGGATCCAATTTAGATTTAGTTGTTGCTTTCCTTCTTATTATTTCTCATTTTCTAGAGTTTAAGAGGGAATTTTAGAGAAAAGCATAAGCAGAGATTTCTGAGGTGAGAAAGTTTTTATCAGGTTGGTTTCTGCAGAGGAGAAAATGACATTTGTGCTTTATAAGGGATATAGAAAGCAATTGGCTTTAATAGTGTAAGCTGCACATTAAGAGGAAAGACAATTAAGTGTTGGGTACTATATTTATGCAAAGCAATTTCTTAGGTGGTTCTTAAACTATTTTGTATGAGCTATTGCATATTTCAAATTTGCCTTTATTCAATTTCCTTCACTTTTAGTGGCTGAATATAACATTAATGAAAAAGAGAGAAAATGAGACTGAAACTCACAAACCTATAAATAAAACCTTAATATTTGTTCTGTTTGAAGCACTCACTGGACGAGATGCAATACAATTCATTCCAGAAACCTTAACCAGGAATTTCCACACTTTCTGGAATGGGCAAGGATCCTGTATTTATCTTTCCTTCAATTTTTCCTTATTGTTAAAATAGGCTACAGTCTAAACATATTTCAGAACACTTAGAATATAGAAAACAGATAAAATTCTAGGGATATAGAAACTTGTGTAGCTAAGAGCAATCTGACATTTTGTAATCTGCTTTTCTGACATTTTTTAAAACACTTTACATCTCAATACTATGCTAAAAATAATATTCCTTCACATGGCAATATCTTAAGTGATTTAACAAGGTCTTATAGATTTATTAATATTGTATGGAATACTCTGCTGTTGTCAATTACATGGTCATAAGCATTCAAGCACATGATTTGTTTTGCAAATTAGCCCTTATTTGCCACTTTATCTTATGTATGTATTTTGTCTGGAGTATATTGTAGACTTTTGATGTTTTTCTCCATTTGGAGACTCTGTTTTTATTATAGATTTTAGAATTGATTTGGGGTTACTAGGGCAATGGATATGCTTGTCCTCTAAGCTTGCTCTATGCCTTCTCTCATTTCCTATTATTTTCCTTCTTTTAAGTTATTGATTTGGAAGGTAAATATCTATCATTTTCTGATATCAGTGATTGCCTTCAAATATTTAAAAAAACATATTTTAGAAAAAACATGAATAACATCATATATTTATTCTTCTGTTAGAGATTTTAAATGTTTAATTTCTTCTCATCTTCCCTCTTCAATTTTTTAGTTTTTATTGACCTAATTTACATTTAGACTCACACTGTTGTTATGAAATTTTATTGCTGTTACATATTTTAAGTCAAGTTTTCCTTTTTAATTTACATTTATCTATAAGCATAATTGGAGAAGGAAATGGCAACCCACTCCAGTAATCTTGCCTGGAAAATCCCACGGAGAGAGGAACCTGGGCGGCTATAGTCCATGGGGTGGCAAAGAGTCGGACACCACTGAGCGACTTCACTATAACCATAATAGCAATACTTTAAAAACACAGCTTTAATATTTCCAGGGTTTCTTTGTTGACCATCATCATAGTCTTGTATCTCTACTTTCCTATTCTTATAGCCTTTGTTTTAATTAATTGTTCAATCTCTAAGTGTATCTTAAAGATATAAATCGTTTTTTCCCCTCTTTTTTCCTATCTCTTTATATCTATGGCTGTCTCTTTAAAATTAATTAAATTATAATGGATTTACAATGTTATTAGTTTCAAGCATACGGCAAAGTGATTCATTTATACACATACATATATCCATTATTTTTTAGGTTCTTTTCCATTATAGGTTATTAAACAATACTGAGTAGAGGTCCCTGTGCTATACAACAGATCCTTGTTGTTTACCTATTTTATATATAGTGTGTGGCTGATAATCCCAAACTCCTACTTTCTCCCTCCTCCCTTTGTGGCCATCATGATGGCGATCTTGATCAGGTTTTCACACGTAAAGTCAACTATAGAATTTTTGACAAAAATTTTATTCTTCTTCTTTCCTGAAATTATTGTGGGCTTTTTAATAGTACTTCAAACATCTTGAAACATTTAAACATAATCATTTTTAAAATATTTGACGTATCTGTAAGTTTATTTTCTTGGATTTCTGCATGTTTTTTACATTATCATTGAGATTCTAAATATTCATCTTGGTACATATCGATTGGTCTCTTCATCGATTTCCTGATACCTAACAAATCCATTCAATTTGTCTATAGATTTGGTTATTTCTTCAACTCTAAAAAGCTGTATGTGTGTGTTTGTGTTTAAAGTTTCTCTTGTTATATTTTCCATTGTTTTTGGCTTTTAAATTCTCTAGAATTCCAGTTATTAGTATTTTTACAATCCTGAACCTATCATATTTGGCCATTTTCTTTTTCATAAGTTCATGTATCTCCTCAGAATTTTGGGTGAATTACTTGAATTCTTTGAGTTTGTTAGTTCACTATTTCAGTTATGCAATGTTTTATATGTTTCTCTTTGCAATATAGTCTAATTCTCAACCATGACTTCCATTTTAAATATTCTTTCCTAATTTCAGATTAATATTTCACTGTGACTGTGCAAAATCTTTGTGAACCCAAAGTTGGTATTTTCTGAAACAACATGCAGTACATCTGTTGCAGAGAGTGATGTTTATTTTGATCCTTCTGATTCTTCAAAGGGGTCCCTCTGCTTGTATCTTCACAGGTCTGATGATTTACACTGTGTGTTTATTTCAGAGTGTTGCAAAAGCTCATGCTGGAAAGGCATCAAGACTCTGAAGGCTTTGTTCTGTTTGTAACCTGCAATAAAAATGAATTTTGACAATGTAGACAATTTTTATTACTCATCTAATTTAAAGAATGCCTTCTTTGTACTGGTATCGTCACTTTTAAGAAGCAGCTCTGACATATGACTTTCTATTGATTTTACGCAAACTCCATAACAAGAAGTTTTAACATCATACTGGACCATTCATGGTCCTGGTCTGTTCTCTCCCTTACAAGTTAAGTGGCTGTGGGGATTTATTAAGGGTACTTCTGCTCACTCTCTGAGCTCTTTAATGAAACAAGTTGGCTCTTACCTTTACTTCAATACAATCTGTATCAAATCTGGCAGAAGTGCCTTAAGGTGTATGAGACCTGGATTATAGCTATCCTTCGAAATTTTCAGTGCTGAGATACATTTGTTTTTGTTATTTGTCTTTGACAGGCATATATGGTGGGTAAGAAAATGTGGCTTACTTGTGGTCATATAACCCCATTTATGCTTCAGTCTGCCATTGATTTTGTAATCTGACAAAGAGTAAAACTCCTTTTATTGGATATCAGGCAGATTGGATGAAAAAAATTAAGACGTTGCAAATTTCCTAGCTTGCTAAGGTAACTGGATGTACTTTGTATTTACAGCTTTCTTTCTTGGGTGGTGAAGAAGTGGTATATTTCATCAGCACTGAATTGTTCTGGTTGGCCTTATTTAGCGACTGCCAAAAATTTTAGCAAATTTAGAAATTCCTTTGTGTATTGACACAAAGATAAGGACTTTGTAAATCAAGTCGAATTGAGATCTGAGGAACATCCCCAGAACCATGCATTTCAACTCTCTCCTTTCCCCTGAGATGTGTTTGGTAAACCTCGGCATCATAGCCCTTGAGAGACAAGCCCTGATATCATCAGTGACTAATGATCAGGCCTTGCATTTGGGAGCTGATGAAAGTATCCCAGTTTCAGGCCTGCTTTTCCTAATTAACAATGCTTAATAACTCTTTTATTGAAACTAGATTTAATTCTTATTTAGGAAACTTAATTTAAAGTATGCCCTGTCAGCTCTGTGGCACTTCTATCCCATCTTATCTCCAACAAATTGAAGGAGGGTGAATCGTTTTTTAACAGTCTCCAAAAGGACAGAGGGAGCAGGAGAATTATAAAGTCTAAAATAAAGTGGTTGCTTTTATTGGATTTGCAGAGAAATCATGAATAATGAAGCCAAACAATTTGGTTTTCTGAATTTGTATAGATAGGTTATTCAAAAAATGTTGCTATGATAGCTCCAAGCAGATCAGTTTTTTTAGTCCTAAAACTGCTGAATGGGTACCTTCTCTAGCACACCTGTTTTTAGCAGCACCTGTCTGGTTTGAATCATTCTCTCTGGACTCATTAAAGCGTATCTCAGTGCACAAGATCTCTGATCCTGACTTCAATTCTTATCCTTCCAGAATAATTTTCAACTCTGCTTATGAGGGGCTCATTTTGACTGAGGAGTGTAAGGCTAGGTTCATGATCCTCTCTGAGATTTTGAGCCCCCCTTGGGAGAGCAGCATTTAGGGGATATTTTGAGAGGGGAGGCAGGCAGTGTTGCTGGAAATCAACAGCCCTCCTGTGACCCTGAAACTTTAAAAACTACTATAATAAATAATGCTCCCCACTTTCTCTATACAAAACTTCTATGAAGAAGGTTACGATATCATATCTGTTTGTATAGAATTGAAAAAAAATGACATGAGGATGATGAAAAAGTCTGCCCAAGTCATTGCTTGGCCTCATGGAACAAAAAGAAAGGAGAACAACCTCCAAATTATTCCTTTTTATTCTTTTCTTTTTCATCTCAATGCTCTTGCCTATTAACTAGATGCAAATAATAGATATTTTAAAATAGAAAGTTATACCTTTTCAGGTCTTTCATAGAATTTTTAATGAACTGGTCTTATATTCTCATGAAAATCTATTGTTAAAATGTTAGTAAAATTTTTATATTAAATATGCATAGAAAAAGACACTGTAATTCTCTCTTTACATATTTTCCCTTTATACAGTTGTTCTGTATTTGTTATTATGTCTCTAACTTCAAGTACACTTTCTTAGAATTCCCAGTTCTTTTAATTCGGAGGTTTAAGGGCCACAGGACTGGAAAAGGTCAGTTTTCATTTCAATCCCAAAGAAAGGCAATGCCGAACACTGCTCAAACTACCACACAATTGCACTCATCTCACATGCTAGTAAAGTAATGCTTAAAATTCTCCAAGCCAGGCTTCAGCAATACGTGAACTGTGAACTTCCTAATGTTCAAGCTTCAGCAATACGTGAACTGTGAGCTTCCTAATGTTCAAGCTGGTTTTAGAAAAGGCAGACGAACCAGAGATCAAATTGCCAACATCCACTGGATCATGGAAAAAGCAAGAGAGTTCCAGAAAAACATCTATTTCTGCTTTATTGACTATGCCAAAGTGTTGGACATAACTTTTCTTCCAAGGAGTAAGCGTCTTTTAATTTCATGGCAGCAGTCACCATCTGCAGTGATTTTGGAGCCCCCCAAAATAAAGTCTGACACTGTTTCCACTGTTTCTCCATCTATTTCCCATGAAGTGATGGGACCGGATGTCATGATCTTCATTTTCTGAATGTTGAGCTTTAAGCGAACTTTTTCACTCTCCTTAGTCTAGCTTTAATTCTCTTTCTATAATTGTTTTGAATGTGTTCTTAATTAAGTTTATTTATTTTGGTTATTTCATTTCCATATAATTTATCCATCTAGGGACATAATTACCTAGACAATTTTGTTTTTCAATCTACTTGATCTTTTTTTTTGCTTGTGGTGAAGTCATTCAGTTGTGTCCAACTCTTTGCGACCCCATGGACTGTAACCTACTAGGCTTCTCCGTCCATAGAATTCTCCAGGCAAGAGTACTGGAGTGGATTGCCATTTCCTTCTCCAGGGGATCTTCCCGACCCAGGGATTGAACCTGGGTCTCCCGCATTGGAGGCAGATGCTTTAACCTCTGAGCCACCTTTGTATTTTCTATTTTTAATGATTTTTTAAAAAAATCAACTATCTTTTTCAGGCCAGTATGTCATATATTTCCTAACCAGTATTTATTAAATGTCTACACTAGTCCATGGAAGTTACTTTCTAATGATGAAAATGTTTATTGACTAATGTGTTACTTTGTCATCACTTTGCTCTCATTAAAATCAAACATCTTAGGATAGTAAAGAAGAAGGTAAATCCTGCCTATGACACATAAATGTGTTTCTAATATATACCTACTATATATTCTCCTGATACAGGTCTATTTCACCTACATATGCCCATTAGGGATTTAGCAAAACATTTTTTCAAGTGCCTGAGATATTTGTTGCTCATAATGATGCTTATTCAATCTTTGATAACCATTATTTGTTTCTATATTATTCTAGAATTCATCTTCATCTCCTGATTCATAATGTGTTAATATTTTTTTTATTTCATTACTACTCATAATTATGATAATGCTGCTGCTGCTGCTGCTGTTGCTAAGTCACTTCAGTCATGTCCAACTCTGTGCGACCCCATAGACAGCAGCCCACCAGGCTCCCCCGTCCCCGGGATTCTCCAGGCAAGAACACTGGAGTGGGTTGCCATTTCCTTCTCCAATGCATGAAAGTGAAAAGTGAAAGAGAAGTCGCTTAGTCGTGTCCAACTCTTAGCGACCCCATGGACTGCAGCCCACCAGGCTCCTCCATCCATGGGATTTTCCAGGCAAGAGTACTGGAGTGGAGTGCCATTGCCTTCTCCGATGATAATGCTAGTTTATATCAATTGCATTTCCTTCCTAGATGATCATCTTTCTTCAGGGGAATTTTGCTCATTGAATGTTTGAAAGTGAGTGTATATTCCCTTGGTTTAGAGTTTCATTAAAGATTTGGGTGTTTGTCAGGCCCATACCACTTTGAAGCAAGACTGTTGAGAAAACAATTTGAGTTTTTTTCCTTACACCTGTTAAAATTCTTAAAATTTCTCCAGTTTCTGTCTTTCTCTCTCTATCTTTCTTTTCATAATACTGTTTTGTTCAATATCTTTTTAAAAAGTTTTGTATGAAATCATGAGCATGTGGCATAAATTCACTAAGGTCTGAGTCATAGCACTGCTGGTTTTACAAGAAAAAATGAATGTTCTCAAAAGTTACCAAGAGATATTACCTGTTTATATCATGTTTTACTTCACATTTAGTGGTAACCCATTTATTAGAACAATAGATTATATTTTGCCCAGGTAATAGTTTATTTATGGGATTATGCATAGAATTAACAAATTAGATGAATACTTAGAATTTGCATATAAATATTTAATTTATATATGAAATACAATCCATTTATTCACATTTCTCATTAAAAAACATTTTTTAATAAACCATTTTGAGATCTTACATAGAAATATGAATGTCCACCTTCATTAGGCAGCTTCATTACTAAAGCTACAGTGAAATATCAATACTTTTAAGCAAATGCAGCTTTAATGAACTAAATTAAAAAATGATTTCTCTGTGCATTTTCCACATAATGTGTTTTTATTCAGCTAGTCCTCTCAAATATAGTTACAAGAGTGTTGGTAGAATTTTTTCAAAGAATGGGTACTTATTTTATATTAAAAAGAATTATTTTCTTCCTGTGAGCTAGTCAGACTCAAGACTCATCCGACCCGAATTAAGGAAGCTAAGTAACACACTACCATAAAAAACCTTTTGCCCATTCTTGGCTGACACATTATGAAATGAGAAAACGTTGACAAAGAACACAAGGAAAACCAGACAACTGATAAATCTTTCAGCTTTACTACATTGTATTTCTTTCCTGAGATGAGTCTACTCAAGCTCTCACACACGCCATCAATAGAACCCGTACCTTGACCTGCTTTTTCAGTGAGCAGTGATGGATTAGAACTGCTCCATCAAACCTGTTTCAGCCAGGTCCCCTTGTAACTGACAGCAAATGTTTCACGGCTCCTGATTTGGATTGGGGTAAAGTCCATGGCCTTGGATCACAGCCAAAGTAAGTGCTTCACTCAGGACTCTAAAGCATGGCCTCATTATCACTCTAATCAACAGAGCTGCCAAGTTTCTGAAGCACTGATGTCTCCAAAAATCCTGTTATGGCTCTTTGATTTACTTTTTATGATGCCTGAGATTTTTGAGTAACTCAGGTAGACTCCTTTCACACACTCCTTGCTGTGACCTCATTTTTTTCACTCAAGGCTGTCTTTTTCTTTATGTTGCACCTGTGAGTCAGACAAACTTTTTCATTTTTTTTTTTTACAGACCGATTCAAATGGCTTCTGTGGAACTGTGCTCAATAAAAACGCAAATCTGGTGTAGTCTCAGGGGCATAGTCTGAGACTCTGTTAAGATCTTGATTGGCATAGCTTGGGTTTGGGATTTATGTGGCTGCCAGAGGTGAATATTTTTGGCTGAGTAAATAAGCCCTACATTGGGACAATGGGATGAGACTGTTGTTTTTCTGGAAATCAGGTGGGAACAAAGTGAACTGGATGTCTGTGAGGCACACAAGAAAAATATGTAAGTTCATTAGCATTTGCAAATTCCAAGTACAGAGATAAGTCACAGTTCAATAGAGCCTTTTAATCAGAATCCTATTACCTGCAAGGAATGATTACGTATGCACTTGCATTTTCAAAGGACAAATACAAGCTAAAAAAAAAAGAACACTAATGGGAGAGCCAGGACATTTTCTTCTAATAGTCACAGAATAAGTATAAGGCAACACCTGCCATTCCAACACATTTCATGTCCTTGCTTGAGACCACTTTGCTAATATCTGCTGGCCAAAGCCCACCACATGACCAAAATCAGAGTCAATGATAGTTGTTATGATCATTGCTTTCATATTTCTATTCTGTTATTTTGGACTTTTATGTTCCAGTAGTTTTCTCTAATATGATATTATGGAACAAATCAAGAATGGCAACCTGTCACCTCACTTGTCTCTGCTCAGTCACTCAGTCATGTCCCACTCTTTGAGGACCTATGGATTTTAGCCCACCAGGCTTCTCTGTCCATGGAATTTTCCACCAAGAATACTGGAGTGGGTTGCCATTCCCTACTCCAGGGGATCTTCCCAAATTGCATCTCTTGAGTCTCCTGCATTGGTAAGCAGATTCTTTACCACTAGCACCACCTGGAAAGCCCATGATGTAGAATAATTTCAAGCAGAATCAATTAACACCTTCAATAAGTGTTTGTTTTTGGTTTTGGTGCTTTTTGTTATTTAACTTTATCTAAACATGTTTCAGGATTGTCCTAAACATTTGTAAGGTATTAAGCTTTCTATCTCCAATGAGCTTATGTTTTAGTGGGGAAACATACAAGTAAGCAAATCCTGTAGATTCAGGTTTTAAGTGCTATAACAGAAAGCTGTACAGAAAGTGAGAAAAAGAAATCCCTGCTGATTTCACAGAAGAGACAAGGTTTCCTCTGAATCTAAAAAAGATGAGAAATTTTTGCGGGAGGACCAAGCTAGATGTGGCTGTACATTTCTTGACAGGGCAGAAGTGACCTAGACAAATGCAAAGTGGGATGAGAAAATATGAGAACACCAGTTCAGGGAGCCAAAAATAGTAGAATACTCAAGACATTTATGTACACATTTTAATGGCACATCCAGAAGCTGGGGGATCAGCAGAGATGAGCAAGCTCTTGGCATACCATACCATGGAGTGTTTGTTTTACTCTAAAGAGAGCAAAAGTCATTAAAGCAGGAAGCACACAATCAGATTTACATTATAGAAAGATTATTTTGGAAGGAGTGTGGAGATTAAAGCCACCCTGGAAAGAGAAATCTCATCTAGAAGGATGGTTCAATAATCCAAATAGGACAAGAGAGAGCCAGGAAGACATGGGTATAATATATTTATGAAAGGATATATTGTACCTATCCCTACAAAAGGTTAATAATAAATGTGGTGCCTGGCTCATGGTAATTGCTCCATAAGATTTTGTTGACTGTATCTTGTATAGTTTGAGGTAGTAATAGAATTTTATTTTTCCCCATGTGAATGTAACTTGTTCTGGTATCACCTATGGAATTGTCCCAAGTGATCTGCAAAGTCACCCTTGTCATATATATTTTCATTTAGGTTAGTCTAGGGTTTCCCCAATGGCTCAGTGGGTAAAGAATCCAACTGCAATGTAAGAAACACAGGAGGAAAAGCCCCTGGAGAAGGGAATGGCAATCCGCTCCTGTATTCTTGCTTAAAAAAATCCCATGGACAGAGGAGCCTGGCAGGTTACAGTCCAAAGGGTCACAAAGAGTCAGACACGACTGAGACTAAGTAGCTAAGTGCACACGCGCACACACACACACAATTAGTCTAATCTAACCTAAACTGTTTCTGTTCTTCAAACNGCAATCCGCTCCTGTATTCTTGCTTAAAAAAATCCCATGGACAGAGGAGCCTGGCAGGTTACAGTCCAAAGGGTCACAAAGAGTCAGACACGACTGAGACTAAGTAGCTAAGTGCACACGCGCACACACACACACAATTAGTCTAATCTAACCTAAACTGTTTCTGTTCTTCAAACCTTTTTTTTTTTTTTTGCTGGAATATAATTAAGGTCACATTTTTTTTTTTTTCTTTTTCCCCTGGGCTAGCTGCCGAGCTTTTCTAGTTGCAGTGTGTGGGCTCCGTAGCTGTGGCACTTGGGCTAGTTGCAGCATGTGGGATCTTAGGTCCCAGACTAGGGATCAAACCTGCGCCCCCTGCCCTGGGAGCGTGGAGTCCTAAGTGCTGGACCACCAGGGAAGTTCCTAGAGAGCTAGATTTCTTTTAACCTGCTCTAGTTTCAGCCTTTGGTTTTTGTCATTGTTTTGGTCTCTATCTTCAATATTTCACTAAACGGCCTGTGAGTGAGTGAGTGAAAGTCACACAGTCAGGTCTGACTCTTTGCAACTCCATGGACTGTAGCCCACTAGACTCCTTTGTCCATGAGATTCTCCAGGCAAGAGTACTGGAGTGGGTTGCCATTTCCTTCTCCAGGGGATCGACCCAACCCAGGGATCAAACCCAGGTCTCCCACATTGCAGGCTGATTCTTTACTAGTTGACTAATTCTTTCATTACCCATATCTAAACTGCTTTTTATCCTATCTACTGAATATTTTAATGTGAATAATTTTATGTTTTGAGTTCTTTTGCTCTCTTTTAATTCTGCCTATTCATTTCTGGACTTCTTTTAGTATTTGATCACTTTGTTAGCTCATATTTTAATTTTCATTCTTTTAAATATATTTATTTTATATTCCTTTCTAAAGTGTCATTATCTGAATTTCTTGACAATCTTAACCAGTTTTCTTCTCTTGATGTTCACTCATGGTAATGTTCCCCTTGTGCATATATATGTTGGTTCTTTTGCTTGAGCTCATAGTTGGTAGATCTTTCCCTCTGGAAATCTGAGGACCTAGATAATGCTTCTGGTGTAAGTGACTGATACACTGCACATGAGACCACTTTCAGTTCTCTTCCAAAGTTAAAATTTGCTGCTATACTGAAATTGAGCACTGAATCATGGTAGTGATCATAATAGACACTTGCCCTCTGAACAATCCAAGGTCTAGTTTCAGCTTTCCTTTTGTTTCCATTTTTAATTCTTCCCTGAAACTGCTTTCAATACAGTTGACTTCCTGACTGTCCCTATATTTGTCTTTCTTTTACTTGACCTTAGAGCAGAATATGTCAGTTTTGTAACCCATTTTTCTATCTTCTTTCTCAAAATATTCTCTTGTTGTGGCATATATGGCATTGCCTTTTTTCCCCATATGCCTTTCTAGCCACTACTTAAAGTCTTTTGGACTATTTTCTCTCTGATTCCTGACCTTTAAATATTGTTGTACTGATTCTCTCCTTTAATTGGCTCCTTCGTATACACAATATTGAAGCAAAACTCATCCAAAACCATGAAATTGATGCCAGTGATTTTTATCTTTATTTATGGTTAAGTTCTCTTTTTGAGGTCAGTTATCTATTGTTGCCTGAAAAAGTACCCCAAATTTGACAGTAGAAAGCACCAAGAAGTTTTATGCTCACACAGTATCTGAGTGTCAGGAATCTGGAAGCAGCTTAACTGGATGTTATGGTTCCAAGTGTCTCAACATATTAGAAGATATCTATGGATGGGATTTCAGTTATCTGAGGACTTGACAGGGACTGATGATGTGATCCCAGGACGGCTCACATGGCTGTTTTCAAAAGTCCTCAGGTCCTTGTCTTGTGGACCTGTCTTCAGCATTGCCTGAGGTTCCTTAAAACATGGCTCCTGATTTCTTACAGTGTGAGTCACCCAAGACAGAACAACAAGGGAAGCCATGATACTTTTTATGATCTAAGTGCAGAAAAGACATGTAATGATTTTCTTTCATGTTCTATTGGTCACACAGACCGATGTTGATAGGATGTGGGAGGAGGTTGCAAAAGGGTATGGATCCCAGGAGGCAGAAATCATGAGGGGCAGTCCTGGGGTGGCTATCTCCAGATCCAAATTTGATGCCTACATTTATCTAATTGGAACTTCAAACTCAGGAAGTATAAAAAACCCATTGCATTCTCATTCAAATGCTTTGCATTATACCAAACTGTAATCATTTACTCCTCCTCTGACAGACAATTTGAATAAACACCACCACCATCCACCCAGTTAGAAGAAATGAAGTAGCCCTCATAGTCAACAAGAGTCCAAAATGCAATGAAAGAAAGTTTCTCTGTCATGTCCAACTCTTTGTGACCCCCATGGACTATATAGTCCATGGAATTCTCTAGGTCAGAATACTGGAGTGCGTAGACTTTCCCTTCTCCAGGGGATCTTCCCAAGACAAGGATCAAGCCCAGGTCTCCTGCATTGCAGGCAGATTCTTTACCAGCTTTAACAACATGCAGAAATGATTCTTTGCCAAAATCCAGTACTTCGGTAAATTCTCAAAAATGACAGAACGATCTTTGTTTGTTTCTAAGGCAAACCACTAAACATCACAGTAATCCAAGTCTATGCCCCAACGACTAATGCTGAAGAAGCTGAAGCTGAATGGTTCTATGAAGACCTACAAGACCTTCTAGAACTAAACACCAAAAAAAAAGATGAAAAATTCCCTTTCCATTATAGGGGACTGGAATGCAAAAGTAGGAAGTCAAGAGATATCTAAGTAACAGGCAAGTTTGGCCTTGGAGTACAAAATGAAGCAGGGCAAAGGCTGAAAGAGTTTTGCCAAGAGAACACACTGGTCACAGTAAACACCCTCTTCCAACAACACAAGAGATGACTCTCCACATGGACGTCAGCAGATGATCAATACTGAAATCAGACTCATATTTGCAGCCAAAGATGGAGATGCTCTACACAGTCAGCAAAAACAAGACCGGGAGCTGACTGTGACTCAGATCATGAACTCCTTATTGCCAAATTCAGACTTAGATTGAAGAAAGAAGGGAAAATCACTAGATCACTCAGGTATGACCTAAGTCAAATTCCTTATGACTATACAGTGGAAGTGACAAATAGATTCAAAGAATTAGATCTGATAGAGTGCATGATGGAGGTTTGTAACATTGTACAGGAGGCAGGGATCAAAGCCATCCCCAAGGAAAAAAAATGCAAAAAGTTTGTCTGGGAATGCCTTACAAATAGCTAAGAAAAGAAAAGAACCTACAAGCAAAGGAGAAAAGGAAAGATATACCCATCTGAACACAAAATTCCAAAGAATAGCAAGGAGACATAAGAAAGATTTCCTAAGTGATCAATGCAAATAAATAGACAGGAAAAAAATAAAATAGGAAAGGCTAGAGACATCTTCAAGAAAATTAGAGATACCAAGGGAACATTTCATGCAAAGATTGGCTCAATAAAGGACAGAAATGGTTGGACCTAACAGAAGCAGAAGATATTAAGAAGAGGTGGCAAGAATACACAGAAGAACTGTACATGAGAGATCTTAATGACCCAGATAACCTCACGGTTGTGATCACTCACCTAGAGCCAGACACCCTGGAGTGTGAAGTCAAGTGAGGCTTAGGAAGCATCTCTACAAAGCTAGAGGAGGTGATGGAATTCCAGCTAACCTATTTCAAATCCTAAATGATGCTGCTGGTAAAGTGCTGGACTTAATATGTTAGCCAATTTGGAAACTCAGCAGTGGCCACGGGACAGTTAAAATGTTAGTTAAGTTTCATTCCAATTACAAAGAAAGGCAGTGCCAAAGTATGTTCAAACTACCGCACAATTGCACTCATCTCACATACTAGTGAAGTAATGCTCAAAATTCTCAAGCTAGGCTTCAGCAATACATGAACCAAGAACTTCCAGATGTTCAAGCTGGATTTAGAAAAGACAGAGGAACCAGAGATATGTTTGTTGGCAACAGATATTGCTAACATCCTTTGGATCATAGAAAAAGCAGGAGAATTACAGAAAAAAAAAATCTACATCTGCTTCATTATCTACACAAAAGCCTTTGACAGTGCAGATCACAACAAACTGTGGAAAATTCTTAAAAAGGTGGGACTACCAGACCAGCTTATCTGCCTCCTGAAAAATTTATATGTAGGTCAAGAAGCAACAGTTAGAACTATACATGGAACAATGGCCTGGTTCCAAATTGGGAAAGGAGTACATCAAGGCTGTGTATTGTCACCTTGCATATTTAATTTATTTGTGTAGTACATCATGTGAAATGCCAGGCTGGATGAAGCACAAGCTAAAATCTATATTGTCGGGAGAAATATCAATAACCTCAGATATGCAGATGACACCACTCTTATGGCAGAAAGTGAAGAGGAACTAAAGAGCTTCTTGATGAAGGTAAAGAAGAGCGTAAAGAAAATTGGCTCAAAACTCAACATTCAAAAAACAAAGATATGGCATCCGGTCCCATCACTTCATGACAAATAGATGAGAAACAATGGAAACAATGGCAAACTTTATTTTCTTGGACCCCAAAATTGCTGTTGATCGTGACTGCAGCCATGAATTCAGATGCTTGTTCCTTGGAAGAAAAGCTATGACCAACCTAGACAGCAAATTAAAAAGCAGAGACATTACTTTGCCAACACGGGTCCATATAGTTAAAGGTACGGTTTTTCCAGTCCTGTATAGATGAGAGTTGGACCATAAAGAAAGCTGAGTGATGAAGAATTTATGCTTTTGGACTGTGGTGTTGGAAGAAGATTCTTGAGAGTTCCTTGTATGGCAAGGAGATCAAAGCATGCAAGCCTAAAGGAAATCAGTCCTAAATATTCATTGGAAGGACTGATGCTGAAGCTGAAGCTCCAACACTTTGGTCACCTCATGTGAAGAGCCAACTCATTAGAAAAAATCCTGATGCTGGGAAAGATTGAGGTCAAGTGGAGAAGGGGACGAACAAGAACGAGGTTGATGGATGGCATCACTGACTCAATGAACATGAGTTTGATCAAGCTCTGGGAGATGGTGATGGACCGAGAAGCCTGGTGTGCTGCAGTCCATGGGGTCACAGAGTTGAACACGACTGAGAGACTAAACAACAATAATCCACCCAGTTACTTAAAGAGAGAAACTTGGAATTACCTTCAGTTTGTTCTCCCTCTACTCTACTGATGTATCACCTAAATATTTTTAAAATTCATTTAAGTCTTTTTACCCCATGTAACTTCCCCAAATCAGGTTACCATCACATTTCACCTCTAACACAGATATCTCCTTCTCTCTCTCATTCTGGCTCTTTCTCTGCCTCTCATTGTTTCTCTCCCATTCTTCCTCATTCTAGTCTCATCTTATAATCCAGCAGAGTGGTTATTATAAAGAAGAAATTGAAACATGTCATTTCACTGCCTAACGATAAGATCAAAGTAATAAATCTACTAATTAGATTTATTAATCTACTAATCTATTAATAAGATCTAATTAATAAATCATAATGAAAAATACATTATTTTGGATAATGAAAGGGGAATAAAACTGGTAAAGACTGGCAGTGCAACAAGCTTCTAAATGAATCTAGAAGCCTTTTGCCATGTTAATGGAAAAGGAAGACTTGAGTTAGTTTTCCTTCAGTTGGATTCTGGGTATTACCTCTCCAATAACCTCATGCAGTTGCAGCATCATTCTCCAATAAATAATGACATTTCATCCAGCATAAATCTGCTACTTAATAATGGTGCATAAAGAAAAACATAACAAATATCCACGGAGAGTGTACAATTCTTTCTGCAAAATAAATCATTCAAGAGGGCAATAGTTGCCAGAAAATTACACGATTTGCTTTTCAATCAAGAATAGATGAAAATACTCTTCAATCGAGAATAGATGAAAATCCAATAAAAATAAGATTACTGCATATTTATAGTATTTTCATAAGGGACATCATTATTAGGTCAAAGCAAGGTCCATACCTCTGTACTTTTCTAACTGCTGTTTCTTACATGCATTTCCTTCAATATTACATACATCAATAAGAAGAAAAAAAACAATTGAAATACTGTTAACAAAAGATTCTTTTGCATATGCTGTAGGTCACAGTATTATGTTATTTACACAAGTTGCTTCAATATTTAACATTAGTGACATTGCAAATGTGATATAACAAGCCAGAAGAATAGGGCAGTTACGTAGCCTTGGCATACTAGATGTAGACAACTCTCTTATATGAGTCAAATAGCTAACATTAGATATGGAGAGATCCTAAAGTTGGCTAGTCTCATTGACTCATTTCATAGGTGAGGAAATTGAAACTCAAGGGAAAATTTATGCTGCAATTTTAGACAGGAAATAATTGCAAACAAGAAGGGTAACTTCAGAAATGTACTTAATACCAAAGAACCAGTGGCCTAAGAGAAATCTACTATAGTACTATATATTAGAGAGAAATTAAAATTATGTAATCATATCATATTCTATATAGGTATCCCAAAATAATATTTTATAAACAACTGTCTAATCAAACTAGCAATAGAAATAGGAAGCCATCGGATGCATCTGTGTGTGTGTGTGGGGGGGGGTGTGGACAATGTTTTGTAGTGTCCAACTCTTTGAGACCCTATGGACCCATCAAACTTCTTTCTCCATGGAACTTTCCAGGCAAGAATACTGGAATGGGTTGCCATTTCCTTCTCCTAGTGTATGTAGGAGGGGCAAATACTTAGTAAAATGACTGACAAGTATGATTACTGAAAAATTTCTAAGGGAGTAACAAATCAATAAAAAGTAAATATGAAATCATTTCAGCAAATTGTAAAATAAATTCAGCCATTCATTTTGGGAAATTAATACAATTGGAATTTGCTGACCAACTAACCTGAAAATGTTGTAAATAGACAAAGTTATCTAGATAAGAAAGTAAACTAAATGAGTAAGTCATTGCAATATAGGAATCAGTCAGGAAACTTTAAATTTACCAGAGAAAATAATCCTGTGGTGTGGAATTTGTAACAGTATTTCAATTTATTTCACAGCATTTCAATTTTATTTATTACTAATAACCCTAGATTCTCTACTTGGAAATACATAGAAAATGAGATGAAAGGCAATACACACCTTTTCCTGTATGTTATATATTTATGAATGAATCATTGTGTGTACTCAGTCATGTCTAGCTCTTTGTGGCCCTATGGCCAGGCTCCTCTGTCCATGGAATTTTCGAGACAAGAATACTGGAGTGGGTTGCCATTTCCTACTCCAGGGAATCTTCCCGACCCAGGGATCGAACCCACATCTCTTCCATCTCCTGCATTGACGGGCAAATTCTTTACCACTGGTGTCACCTGGAATCCCACCTTTTTATATATTATTAAACAAAAGCTACATTATATTACTTTTAAATATGGTATTTGTTATCATGCTTGTGCATGGTACTTAAATATTAAATATTATGAAGATAGCTAGAAATGTAAGGGTGAACCGTAAGTACTGCTTTATCTCGACTCCAACACATCACCTTAATGCAACTCAGTCACCCGCCTTTCACTGCCCCTCTTATTGCCTCTTCTATTTCTGCTCACATTGTCACTTGCTTTGTACTCTAATAGTCTTCTCACATGTCAAATTTCATTTCCTGGGAAATTAACTAAATAATCTGGTCAATATTTTTTGCTACTTGCTCAGCTCTTTGCCCCTGTCTCCCTCTTAGACCACAGCCCAGCATACAAAAGAGCTGCCCCTGGGCAGATGCTCAGTAGCTCAGTCATGCCTGACTCTTTTGTGACCCCATGAGCTGTAAATTGCCAGGCTCCTCAGTCCATGGAATTTTCCAGGCAAGAATATTGGAGTGGGCTGCCACTTCCTCCTCCAGGGTATCTTCCCAACCCAAGGACTGAACCTGTGTCTCCTGCATTGGCAGGAGGATTCTTTACCACTGAACCACCTGGGAAGTCCCTTTGGCAGATGGCTACTTATTTAATCCTCTGTGAGAATAAGAGGGAATTGCAAGGTTCACAAACTGGTCCCAGGCTGCTTACTCCTTTAGCCGCTTGTTTTCTTCAGGAAATGGCAACCCGCTCCAGTATTCTTGCCTGGAGAATCCCACGGATGGAGGAGCTTGGTGGGCTACGTCCACGGGTTGCAAAGAGTCGGACACGACTGAGCAACTACACTTTCTTCAGTGCTTAGTACGGAAACTGCTTTCACAACAGGAAAATGACTGAATAATTTTTATAATGTAGGGAAGAAGCTAACAGAAACATCTTAGTTTTGAGGTACTTTAGGGAGAAGGCAATGGCATCCCACTCCAGTACTCTTACCTGGAAAATCCCATGGATGGAGGAGCCAGGTAGGCTGCAGTCCATGGGGTCGCTAAGAGTCGGACACGACTGAGCGACTTCACTTTCACTTTTCACTTTCATACATTGGAGAAGGAAATGGCAACCCACTCCTGTGTTCTTGCCTGGAGAATCCCAGGGATGGGGGAGCCTGGTGGGCTTCCGTCTATGGGGTCGCACAGAGTCGGACACGGATGAAGCAACTTAGCAGCAGCAGCAGCAGGGATATTTGAGATGAATAACCTATGACATAGTTGGAAACATGGATCTTGAGTTTAGGAGAGGGAGTTGAACTTTCAAGATGGAGAAACATATTTAAACGTCATCAGGGTGTCAGTGATTTTTGGTGTGGTATGTCAAAGAGTTTGCTGATGCTGCTAAGTCACTTCAGTGGCATCCGGCTCTTTGTGATTTCATGGACTGTAGCCCATCAGGCTCCTCTGTCCATGGGATTCTCCAGGCAAGAATACTGGAGTGGGTTGCCATGCCCTCCTCCAGGGGATCTTCCTGACCCAGGGTTCAAAGTCAAGTCTCTTATGTCTCCTGCATTGGCAGGTGGGTTCTTTATCACTAGCACCAACCGGGAAGCCTGTGTAAGAGTTTCAGTTCAGTTCAGTCACTCAGTCGTGTCTGACTCTTGCGACCCCATGAATAGCAGCACGCCAGGCCTCCCTGTCTATCACCAACTCCCGGAGTTCACTCAGACTCGCGTCCATCGAGTCCATGATGCCATCCAGCCATCTCATCCTCTGTCATCCCCTTCTCCTCCTGCCTCCAATCCCTCCCAGCATCAGAGTCTTTTCCAATGAGTTAACTCTTCTCATGACGTGGCCAAAGTACTGGAGTTTCAGCTTTAGCATCATTCCTTCCAAAGAAATCCCAGGGCTGATCTCCTTCAGGATGGACTGTTTGGATCTCCTTGCAGTCCAAGGGACTCTCAAGAGTTTAGTCCTTATTAATTAGTCCATGTGAATGTCTTAAATATTAGGTCAAGGATGTAACCCTGAGGAACATAAAAAAAAAAATAACAGCCCCACTAAGAAAACTGCAAAGAATCAGCCAGAGAATTATGAGAAAAGCAAAAGTTATTTTTACTGTGTGCAAGTCTTACTATGACCAAGTCTTCTGTAAGAGTTTTCAGAGTTTTTTTCTATCTTTTTTCTCTTTATATATGTGTGTGTGTGTGTTCCAGTGCTTTAGTTAACTGGATATCTAACTCTTACCCAATCATTTCTGGTGCTTCCTGCAAACTGTCCTATCCTTGTGGCCATAGTTATCTCTCTCACTCTACCTGGTGAAACTTTTATCTTGCAAGGCACCTTCCTGATTTGCTATCTGAACCTATTTGTTAAGCTTACTTTGCTTTCTTTTCCCTATGATTTATAGACTTTTCTTGTCCCTTTTCTAGTGTTTTCATTTTCTTGAGAACCCAGACAGTGTTTCCTCACTGTATCTTTTTTGTTGCTGGTAATTAGTAGGTGTTCAGAAAGACATTGTTGGATTGACAATAATATTGTCTATTCTGCCTAAATCATTGTTCACTCTGCCACCTTTCCTTTTTACTCTCACTTGCCTATTTCTTAATGGGAGAGCAACTTTAAAATTTGCCCATTTTATGCCTTTCCCGGGAAAAGCTAGAGAAAGAAATGAGGCAAGTGTTCTTATGCTCTTGTTTGATTGTAACTTGAGCGATTATTTTGTTTTCTTATATAAAGTTTCAGAAAGATTTGGCAATAAAAAATAAATACTATTCATGCTCCTTCTCAGGTTAGTGTTACATGCTGTTGAAGTCTAGTATTGAACATCAGGTTTTTTGTCTTTTTTTTTTTTTTTTTTCATTTGTAAACACAGAATATATGCTAAAATACAATGAAAAAGAAGTGGAAACATTTTGGACTAGCCCACACTTCTGCTATGTGCATGATCAAGAGTAGAAATGATTATGGTAACACAAAATGAACTTTCTCAGATCTTCCAAACTTTTATTTAGAGAAGACTCTATGATAGAGGCTTTTATATATCCCTAGGATTTATTGCTTTCCCTTTCTCTTTTTTTTTTAATTTTCCAGAGATAACATTCCCTATTCCCAACAATAACTTGATGTACAAGATGGTAATTAATTTTGATTTGTGTGTGTATGTGTGTGTTTGTATGAAACAGAGAGTACAGAATAGCAAACCATGTAAAAGTCCCTTCACCACAGGCTTTCACCCATTAACCATTTTACTTACTAATGCCTACCAGTGATGCATGATTTAAACTTATTTTGTTTGCAATAGCGTGTATCTAATTGTCCAGTTGTCTTTTTCTGCCTTTGGCAATCTAATCAATTAAGGTTTTCTATTGAACTGTTTCCTAATTTTCCTCTAGTCATCTTCACTCCATAAAGAATGATCTGTATGACTAGCTGAAAACCTGTGTTTATACACCAATAACCTACTTCATCTTTGTACTTGAAACATACCCTTTCTTTTTCTTAAGCGTCCATATCTCGGACTGAATTTCCCCCAGCATCCCATATTTAGTGGTGTTTCCTTTCATTCCAAGCAAACCAAAACACACGTTTCAGAGTATTCAAAATCATAAATAAAATATCTTTAGTGCTCATCATCACTTTGTGATATTATTCCATCAATATAGCCTTAATAACTCCAGATGATAACCATTGTTATCGCGAGGCAGCAAGCACCTAAATAACCCTTTAAGCATCGTAAACCATTTCTTTGAATGTGGCTTCTGTCTAAATAACTGAAAGCTCCCTGGATATCTTAGCTTCACAGCTCAGATCCTCTCTCACTCTGGACTGCACATATTTTCTCTTGTATCTCAGCATAATCTCTATATGCCAGCAGCCTAGAAATTCAAGTTGTCAGTCTCTCCATGGGTTGCTTAGAGTTGTTACCGGCAGTCAGCGTTTCAATGCCCTAAAGTTCTCCGCCACATATCTTGATGTATTGTAATTATAGCCTACATGTATGAAGAAGGGCCATTTCATTTTTATGAGAAACCATATATTGTCTATATAAAACTGACCTTGTACTGGAAAAGAAAGAATGAGGGTAAGCAGAGAGAACACAAGTGAATTTTTACAGGCGAAACCTGTTTTTCATGGGAAAGACTCATTAGTGAAACGTCCTCTAAATATTCCTGTTACTCAATTAGGGATGCCACTTATTTATTTATCTTTCAGTCCTGGCTACTATTTGCATCCTTAACTAATAAAAATAGTTTGAAGGCCATATGTTTATCTTTCTGTCCTGTCAGAAGGGACGTCACAGACAGAGGTGACCCTGAATCAGACAGAGAACTGGGGCTTCTTTTTCACTTTTCCTGTAATCAAAACCCCTGGATAATATTCCTGATGCCAATAAGATAACCTTTCTTCTTTCCGAAGACCTTCCAGAGCATTAAAGACTGTTCCCAGGGGAGCCTGGTTAAAAGGGGGAAGAAAATCTTCACTTTGTTTTCTTTTCTTTTGCTATTTTTGAGACTACCTCACTCATGTTTTGCTTCACCTTTTTCGTTTTCCCTTCTGTCATCTCTCTGATGCAGCCCTAGAGTCACATGGGAAACGATTCAATGGGCTAAATGGCCTTAAAATTCCGGATGGTAAATAGTGCCATTTGATAACTTCAACTCTGAAGGAAAAAGACGCTCCTTAAAATAAGGAGGAAATAGTTCTAATCTGCTTCTTATACAAGGTTGATGGTGCCGGTTTGTTTCAAGAATTGAATGCTTAGAAAAGAGAGCGCATTTTACAAATGAACAGCTGTCAAAGAACTTAAGGAAGAGACGTTTGTTTTTGGAGATGCTGGGAAAATTGCAGAATTTGCCCTTCATCTTTCACAAGCATTCCTGTGGCAGTGGTGTTGTCAGTGGGATTTGCTATTCCAAGCACTAGGTTAATACAGCCACTGATTCAAAGTTTTAAAGTTTCCCAAACTAGGGCCGAGTTTTAGAAATAGCATGAATGTAAATGAGTATTGTATGACTGATTTGATAAAATCCTGGTGTTTCTAAAATGATACAAAGCAACTACAAAGTGAAATTCAGTATCTTTTTTGTTCCCTCCTGTCATCATTGAAAATATTTGTTTTTCTGAATATTAAGATTATCAGAGGGAGAAAGGGGGCTATTTTCCTTATTATGTATTCCTAGGACCCAGAAATAACTTTTTTATAATTTGGCTGCATATTCTTATAAATGCCATATATAAATAGATAATAGATTAGACAGATAAAAATAAAAAATATATATGTGCACACATATATATTATTTTTGACACAAGTGTGCTCATAGTCAGCATAATCTTTTTAGCTGATGTTTTTAATGCTATGTCATTCTGAATCACTTTTTGCAGATCTCCTCATCAGTGAAGATAGTTCCCTTTCTGCCCTGGCCTCTGGCTTCTTCCTCTGGGACTCTATGCCTGGTTGAGCATCTGTGAAATTCTCTTCCCTGACCAGCTGCTGCGAGACTAACCAGATCTCAGTACACAGAAGCATTAGCTTTAGAGCAGTGCCTCCCGAATCAGCAGACACACACTGCGCCTCTCTGGCAACACCCCAAGATCACAGGGACTCACAGGCTTTCCCGTGGGGGCCATGGTCCACCTGGATGGGGGCAGACATGGAAAGAAGCGTCCAGTCCTTTCCTCACTCAGGGCTCTTCCAGGTAACGGTTGTGTCAGGGGGCACCAAAATGAACACTTCAGGAGCAGTTCTGCCTGCGAGACGAGGGCTGCGAGCCCATGAGTGGAGAGATTCCTGGTTCCCTGTGAACAGACAAAGCCTGAAGAGCTTCCAAAATCACCTGGACTTCTTCCAGTTAAAGAGTTTGAGGGCGGGAGCACCAGCGGTATTAGCAATTATGCTATTAACCTGGTGTAACCTAATAGGGATCTGTGCCAGAGACTTGGATGTCGTTATCATTACTTTGAACATATTCATTGATTTTTCTTCCTCCATTTAGAGAAGCCTGGGAGATAGAAATGACACACTGTCAGGAACTATTAGGAAGAGTTGCAATCACGTTGGCAGATGACTGAGATCATTCATCCATCTATTCATTCATCTCATTCAAGCAAATATTCAATGAGCCGGTAGCATGTGCCAGGCTCCTTACTAGGCACACAGAATCAAAGATGCGTTTTGTTGACTGCTAACTCTTCTTGAAGCTTAGAGCAGTAGGTGTATTTTTTTTTAATATATTGAAGTCAGTTGCTAGTGAAATCAAGAGTGTTACATATAAAAGAAAGTTTAGGCTATATCTAGAAATAGCATTGCTGCGGTCTGCAAAACCTACTGACATGAAATTCTCATTTAAGTACACGCATATTGGGAATCTGGGGCATACATAAATAAAGAATTCACCTGATACATTTCAAAAACTGCCTTCTGAACTATTTAATTAACAACCTATGAAAAATATACTCTTGAGACGTAAGTGGGTAATAGATGTCACCTTTGTTCTATAAAAATGCTTTGCTACCCGTAAAAGTTAATTTTAAAATGAACAGTCAGCATTTGCAACAAGCTGTCTCTCCTGCAAGTTCCACCTATCCTGATTTGACACAAATAATGAAGAAGGGCAACATTTACCCTCATTTCTACCGCAGACAATTTTATTTATCATTGGCTCAGAAGGTGTAGTGTTGTCTCCAGAGAATGAAGATTGACAGGGCAGATGGTCTTTATCGTTCCTAAAGGTCTCTTTAGTAAATGACACACTAATCCTTTAGTACTTTCATCTATCTACCCTCCTCTTGCAATTAAAATTGGGTGACACATTTTTATGGTCACTAAACAGGCATAAATTAGCATTAATTAGGGGTATTGTAAGGTAATTCCCTAATCGGGAAGTTACATGCAGATGGGAGGGGCATGAGGATTACTAATAAAGTTCTCAAAATCACCTCTAACAGTGTCACAGCCAAGAGGTTATGCTCCTGCCCCCATACCTTAGGCTTTGCAGGGAAAAGTGTGACTTTTAACATTGATCTTATGTTTTCAAACTTTAATAATCTGTCTTCTTCTATTCTACCCCACCCCCATCCCAAAAAAGACACGCCATCCAAGCCTGAAACACATAGATCTTTGGTAAGGAACACAGGCTCTGGATTAATTAATTCATTAGTTAATCAATAGCAGACATGCCTCCTAGGCTTGTATTCCAGGTGCCAATATCTAAGGTTGCTTATGCTGAGCATAATGGCTTCAATAAGCCATTAGGTGAAAACCACAACAAGGCATTTAAAAATGCTTTGCATTTAGATCAGAGGATAGCTATCATCATTAGGAAATCCTTTCCTCCCAGTATCCATGGTATCAGTTGAAGTTACTATATCAGATGGGCGAGAATTTTTTCTCCCTTTTGGCATTACTGTGGAGAAGGCAATGGCACCCCACTCCAGTACTCTTGCCTGGAAAATCCCATGGACGGAGGGGCCTGGTGGGCTGCAGTCCATGGGATCGCTAGGAGTCGGACACGCCTGAGCGACTTCACTTTCACTTTTCACTTTCATGCATTGGAGAAGGTAATGGCACTCCACTCCACTCCAGTGTTCTTGCCTGGAGAATCCCATGGACGGGGGAGCCTGGTGGGTTGCTGTCTACGGGGTCGCACAGAGTCGGACACGACTGAAGGGACACAGCAGGAGCAGCAGCAGCATCAGCAGCAGCAGCAGCAGGAGGAACATTACTGTGGTTTTATGAAATGGAAATGGCTGACCTCCCAAATGCTCATTCTATGCATTCCCATTAGCAATCTAAAATTAATTTACAATGAAGTTTATGTTCGCGTACACATACCAAGAGTGGGATGGAGAAGTCTTTTAGAAAGAGAGAATGAGTAAGTAGCAGGCAAAGCCTAGTAGGGTATGTTATCCCCATGTGTCCCAAACTCAGTCAACTACCATGTGATTCAGTTTCCACACGGACAGGAAGGATGGAAGTATCACCGAAGTATGCCAAGGAAGACAGCGACACTTTTATGGGAAGAGTGGTACTTTCAATTATTCAACAAATATTTTCTATGAACCTATATATAGGGTGCCAAGTGCTATTCTTGACATCCTAGGTAGAAGAGATGGAGAGAGGAAGAGAAAGACGAGTTTGTGTTCTCAAGGGTTCACCTTAACTTCTGCACGGATGATATGTGGACAAATTAAAACTCTTTTCTGACCCATCTTCTGTCCTTCTCTGCACTCCTGCTCTCCCCCATTTAGCAGAAAGACTAATGGTTAGCTGCATTTATAGACTGTTTCTTCAGTTCAGTTCAGTTCAGTAGCTCAGTCGTGTCTGACTCTTTGCAACCCCGTGAAACGCAGCAGCCAGGCCTCCCTGTCCATCACCAACTCCTGGAGTTTACTCAAACTCATGTCCATTGAGTCAGTGATGCCATCTAACCATCTTATCCTCTGTTGTCCCCTTCTCCTCCTGCCTTCAATCTTTCCCACATCAAGGTCTTTTCCAGTGAGTCAACTCTTCACATCAAGTGGCCAAAATATTGGAGTTTCAGCATCAACATCAGTCCTTCCAATGAACACCCAGGACTGATCTCCTTTAGAATGTACTGGTTGGATCTCCTTGCAGTCCAAGGGACTCTCAAGAGTCTTCTCCAACACCACAATTCAAAAGCATCAGTTCTTTTGTGCTCAGCTTTCTTTATAGTCGAACTCTCACATCCATACATGACCACTGGAAAAACCATAGCCTTGACTAGATGGATCTTTGTTGGCAAACTAATGTCTCTGCTTTTCAATATGCTATCTAGGTTGGTCATAACTTTCCTTCCAAGGAGTAAGTGTCTTTTAATTTCATGGCTGCAGTCATCATCTGCAGTGATTTTGGAGCCCCAAAAAATAAAGTCAGCCACTGTTTCCACTGTTTCCCCATTTATTTGCCATGAAGTGATGGGACTGGGTGCCATGATCTTAGTTTTCTGAATGTTGAGCTTTAAGCCAACTTTTTTGCTCTCCTCTTTCACTGTCATCAAGAGGCTCTTTAGTTCCTCTTCACTTTCTGCCGTAAGGGTGGTGTCACCTGCATATCTGAGGTTATTGCTATTTCTCCCGGTGATCTTGATTCCAGCTTGTGTTTCTTCCAGTCCAGCGTTTCTCATGATGTACTCTGCATATAAGTTAAATAAGCAGGGTGACAATATACAGCCTTGACATACTCCTCCTTTTCCTATTTGGAACCAGTCTGTTGTTCCATGTCCTGTTCTAACTGTTGCTTCCTGACCTGCATACAGGTTTCTCAAGAGGCAGGTCAGGTGGTCTGGTATTCCCATCTGTTTCAGAAATTTTCCACAGTTTATTGTGATCCACACAGTCAAAGGCTTTGGCATAGTCAATAAAGCAGAAATCAATGTTTTTCTGGAACTCTCTTGCTTTTTTGATGATCCAGTGGAGGTTGGCAATTTGATCTCTGGTTTCTCTGCCTTTTCTAAAACCAACTTGAACATCTGGAAGTTCATGGTTCACATATTGCTGAAGCCTGGCTTGGAGAATTTTAAGCATTACTTTACTAGCATGTGAGATGAGTGCAATTGTGCGGAGGTTTGAGCATTGTTTGGCATTGCCTTTCTTTGGGATTGAAATCAAGCCCTTTCCTTTCAAAGCTATGCAAATTTTACATATATAGGGCAGCGGCACCAGGGTTTCATGGAAAAAAATATTTCCACAGATTGGGATCAGGAGATGGTTTGGGGATGATTCAAGTGCATTACATTTGTTGCGCACTTTATTCCTACCGCTATTGTCATTGCATTAGCTCCACTGCATATCATCAAGCATTAGATCTTGGAGGTTGGGCACCCCAGAGATAGGGTACTTCGGAAGTTCAGAAATAGGAGCGTTGACACAGGGGGACCAAAGTATCCTAATTCTCCTTTATAAAAATTCACTCTGGTCTCATCTCTACTCCGTGGTCATTCTTTTTACCTCAGCAAGTAGGAAAGAAATTAAATACTTTTTCTTGGCTGCTACCTTCTTGACTCAAATAACAAGCAAATCTCATTTGAAGCAGTAAATTGGAAATATTATGTATGTCCGTTCCTCAGACACCCCTAATCTTGTGTCATAAAATGTTTTGCATTAGTAAGTAGTCTTATGTAAATTTCAAATGCTGATTTCAAGGTTTGTCCCTCAAACAGAAGTTCTTATACATAAAAGCAGCCTCTGTGCTTTAACATCTTTCATTCTGTCCACTTTTCAAATCAGCTGGCTTAGCAAAGCTCTTGTAACTCTTTGATATAATTTTCATCACTTGTAACCTTTATACCTTTTAGAATTGTGTGCATGATGCGGAGTCCTTTCCTTGTCAACAAGAATAGCAGCACTGGTTTCCGCTGCCGAATATTTCATATTAAAATTCACAATATTTAATGTTTCTTAGGGAAGAAATTGGCACAACATCTCTATGGTGCATCTGTCGGGTATGGCTGTCAGTTATTATAATAGGGTTTCTAACAAATGACACGTCAAAGCCTTGACTTTCAAAGCCCTTATACAGGGTGTCAATCATTTACTCCCTGCTTGTTCAAATGAGTGTTCTTCCAAGAGCACCTTTAAGGTGTGTGTGTGCTCTGACTTTTCATCAAAAATTCTTTCTGTCCTGATTTTATCATGTGGAAAATCTCCCCTGTAATGTGAAAGGACAAAACTGACCAATTTTGACGATAATGAAGCATTTTAACAATGATGTTCGGTGTTCTTGGTTATAAATTATAACTAAGCATGGCTGCTGGTTATCTGCTCTCTCCGTTGTCACCCTACTCCAACATGGACTTCTGTCTAAATAGTCTATAAGCTTCAGATAATTATTTACATTGAGAGTCCCTATCATATTGAGGCAGTCTTGCCTTTAAAGTTAAAAATGGAAGCACATAGATAAAGAATGGAAATAAATAGAAGGTATAAGTATGTCTTAACAACCCTAAAAAAATTGATTCACCAGGATTCTGAAACAGACAATCCATAGCCATAATTATTTACAGTCAATATTACATATCATGTTAGTTATGGTTACTGAAATCTGAATACAAATCGGGACCTTGAAAAAGCAGATGTTACTTTTATAAAACTATTTCTGGAAATGAATCAAGCAGTTATGTAAAGAATGCAGCACATCTTCAAAGAAAATACTTCTACTCTTATTCTCTTTCCATTGATTGACTAGCATTGAGCAATACTTTTCATTTCAAATAACAAGTATTCACATCTAACTTTGCAAATCCTAGAAAAAAGTAAATAAATTTTAAATTAGAAATATACTGACTTGCTTTCTTCTTTCCTCCACAAACATTGACTCAAATGCATGGACTCTTGCTCTGCATCTTAGCAGCAATAGAGGTTTAAAAGGAAATGATGTTAAACTCAACACTGTTCTTAATAGCTTACCTTGTATCCTTCTTTCCTGGAGGTGAATTGAAGGCAGCTTAGGCAATTCAGACATAAAAATTAAATGTTCTACCTGGTAACAGAGAACTAACAATCATTCCATGCGAATGTACCATTTTGACTTATTGTCCCCAAGAGACATACATCCTGGATCCAGGAACTCTTTATTAATATATAATGCACTTCATTTAGTTGGCTCACTAAGCAGTAAACTTGTTGGCCTCGTTGTCTTTTATATTGCCTCAGTCTCAGTAAACACTGGATAACAAGCAAGAAGAATAAACTGTGAAACCACCTATCGATGAGGTACAGGGCGTGCTACCTCCAAACAGAGCCCCTTGGCATTCTGAATATCTTAAGCTGAAGGAGTTTCAGGAAAAGGCAGGAGTGGGAAGATCACTCTGTGCTTGTCACACTGCCCTCATTTAGCCCCTGCTCCCCTGAAAACAGGTGATGCTTTCCACGGTAGCCTTTGTAAACTAGCACTTTACCTCCACAAGGATTAAATCATGCCCTTCTGCAGTCGCTGATTTTCAACACTCCCCGAAAGGAGTTCAAGGTGGAGAGTAGAACTGAGGCACTTTGAGCTCTGGGAATAACTGGCAGAATAAGTCTTCAGATAGATATTTTCAGGAGCCAATTTTATGAGCCCAAGTTTTGTTATCTCCTCATATCTAGAAAAACACTAAAATCCTTCATGGTGATGTATGCGCCTCGTGACCTTCACTAAGTTTCATGAGACAAGCAGTAACTTTCTGCAGAAACATGTGCTTAAAGAACTGAATATATATATTGACCTTCCCCTTACCTCTTCGGAACAGTTTCTCAGAGCTATCTGAAATGCTGTCTCCTGGCCTATAGTCCTCATTTTGCTACAAATACAACTTGATTGACAACTCTCACATTGAACATATTTTAGAGTTGCCATCTTCCTGGATGGAAAACATAAGGGATCATTATCACCAGAGACTGGGAATTTAGGGCCCATGAGCTGTATTAGCAAACCTAGTTAGACTTACCCTTATCTTCCTAGTCACTTCTGCACCATTTACTACCTCGAGCCCAAACTCCTTTTTCTTGATTCTTTACAAATTTATTATTTGTCTAAAAGTGATACAAGCTTCTTGTTCTGGTTGTTTCTTCTGGTCTTTCTTCTCTTGTAAAGGTTGCCATGTACCTGTAAATGCTCAAGCTGTAGGCTTGTCTCCTGTTAATCTCTTTGTCAAGTTAGTTTTCAGACATTGTCAGGAAGCCTAAGAGGGTCAAGGAGAACCTTTTCCTCCCCTATGCTGTTCTTTCATCACCAAATTTAACCTTTAAAAAATGTGATTTATACTTCTGAATTTTCATTCTGAGTTTAGTCCATTGAATCTGGGGGTGTTTCTTTGACAAGAAAAGAAAGTTTTCGTAAGTGTGTCTTGGATTTCTCTTCGGAAGGAGGTTTGAAACACTAGAGATCTCTAAATTCCTGTTTATACCTTTTATATATATATATATAAAAAATTGAAAGAATACTAAACCAAACCTGGAAACCTCATGAGGTTTGGCTTTCACTAATGTTTACTCCTTTGAGTTAGTGACTGGCAGCAAGTAACTCTTAAGGAAGAATTTAGGATGCTTTCAGCATGTATTAAGAAATAACTATCTATTTACAGATAATTTTCAGAGATGGAGTGAGCAGAAGTGAGAAGGGAATAGAAAGAATTGGGTATCTCTTACAAGACTCAAATCAGGTAACTTAGACCCCCACAAAGAAACTGTTCTTTTCTTTCAAAAGGATTCACAGAGAACCTAAAGAGAAGCCTTCATCCAAACTTTGTGATCTCTAGAGATTTAAAGACAAATCTGGAAAATACTTTTTTTTTTTTTTAACTTTCTTATCTAGAGCAAACCTGGAAACCTCATGAGGTTTGGCTTTCACAAATGTTTGCTCCTTTGACTTAGTGACTGGCAGCAAGTAACTCTTAAGGAAGAATTTAGGATGCTTTCAGCATGTATTAAGAAGTAACTATCTATTTACAGATAATTTTCAGAGATGGAGTGAGCAGAAGTGAGAAGGGAATAGAAAGAATTGGGTATCTCTTGCCAAAATCTGACAACTTGAACTTTATGAAAGATTAAAAGTAAGCTATAAATATGTATATAATATATATAGCCATGGATATGGTTTATTATGGTGTGAAAAAGAACCCTTTCAATCCTCAGAAGTCTGCTCTAGAAATGAATAAAAACTCCCTTAATTTAACAGAGAGAAGGCAACTTAATTATGCAAATCAACAGGAGATTGACCCTGCCGTGAATTTTTAATAATATACTAATTGCCTGATAAGGAAATCAAATTAGACTTTAGAAGTAAATTTCTGTCTGAGTGTGCTGGGAGTTATAGAATCAACTCTGTTTTACAATAATGCTCCTGGAGCTGATATTTAGTTTGTCAGAAGAAAATACTTGTCTATCTTTTGGCATGTGTTCTCTTGATTAAGTATTGACTTTTAAAATTACAAGAAGTCCATCTCAGCTCTTTTCTAATGATCTCTAAAATGAATCCCAGTTGTCACATCTGTTTGTTTACAAGACTGTAGAACAGTGACTTAACCATGAAGGCCAACTGAGGATGATTTTTTCCCTTAAGCATAAGTAAGTAAAAAAAAAAGTTCTTATACAATTAGATTGGCACACAGGAAATGGGGTCATTTGCCTGGTGGGTTTTTGTTATGGAAGAGCTACTTAGAACTTTGAATAACTTCTGCAGGGTACAAAGCCCTTTTCAGTCATATTTCTGTAAAATATATTTTCTCCTTACTCTTCCTTTACTTCAAGAATCTTAGAAAACAGATCAAAATAATTTTAGATAGAAGAACACCTTGACTTTTTTAGTGGTAAAAGATCTTTTTTCCTTTTATTGTAAATTCAAGACAATAAGTGGAAGGAAAAACTTAAACCTAGATTTATAACAGGCAAAATTTCCAGGAGACATAATATGAAAATATATTGAAGAGGAAAATTTTCTTTTGCTAAATAACTCTCACTTCACCGTGACTATTTTTTAAAAGACTCTTGCATTTTTGAAAAATGGGTAAACAGTGGGAACAGACAATACTGAAAAGTAATTGGTTATTATCTGACAAGCAGTTATGGTGGTCTGCTTTGTGGAAAGGCACAGTATTCAGCAGTAGGGGTAAGAGTGAACTTACAGAGAAGAAAGGAATCAACTGTGTTTGCGGAAGTTATGGAGATTACAGGTTGATTGAAAGACAAATAGTTGTATATAATCAGTGAAACAATTAAAAGCATGCAAATTACTAGGAGCACAGTTATAGGTATTATTATGGAGGTATATTATGTGGGCTTACCTAAGTCTGGAGATTTAACATTTCTGAGAAAATTAGATAAAATTTCAGACCTGAAGGATCTGCCATTTTTACTAGACATAGAATAAGAGGACAAACATTCCAGTTTGAGGGAACAGCATATGTCAAATCTCTGATATTGGAGCCAGCAGAACATGCTGATGAAACAGACAATTCCTATGTATCTGGAATGCATAGTACAAAAATGAGTAGCTATGTGAGCCTAAGAGAGACTAGGAGAGTGAGATCACACAGGACCCTGTTATGACAAGTTTTATATTTAAGCATGGTTTGGTATCAATTAAAAAAAAAATGGTGTTTTCCAATTTAGAATATATCCTTCAGTATCATTGGAAAAATATTTTTGAAATAACAGACTGTTACATAAATTGTTATTACTCTCCAGAACTTATATGTTTTTTGAAATATTTATTCAAATCAGAAAAAGTAGTGCTTCCTTAACCTTCAAAATGGGTTTGAAGGATGTCATTTGCATACTCTTTTCTAGACTTGCCATGGGATGAGAAGCCTTCTTTCTTCATATATGATATGGTATTTGGTTCATCCAACTAACACCTTGGGAGACTTGCAAAGACTAATACTCTGGAAACTGTGGAGTTGGGGGACAGACTGCACTTCTTTTGCAACTCAGTTACTTTGTTCATAAGAGATGGAATATGTCTTCCTTTCAGAGTCACTCTGATTCTTGCCAATAGGTTAGGTAAGGGCCAACTATACAGCAAATACTATTCCAAATGCTGCTCATGTAAAATTAACTTGTGAAAAAAAATGAAAGTGTCAGTTGTGTCCAACACTTTGCGGCCCCATGAACAATAGCTCGCCAGGTTTCTCTGTCCATGAAATTCTCCAGGCAAGGATACTGGAGTGGATCAGTTCAGTTCAGTCGCTCAGTCGTGTCCGACTCTTTGCGACCCCATGAATCGCAGCACGCCAGGCCTCCCTGTGACCTTTTCCAGTCCTGTGGCCACTGCCGAGTTTTCCAAATTTGCTGGCAGATTGAGTGCAGCACTTTCACAGCATCATCTTTCAGGATTTGAAACAGCTCAACTGGAATTCCATCACCTCCACTAGCTTTGTTCGTAGTGATGCTTTCTAAGGCCCACTTGACTTCACATTCCAAGATGTCTGGCTCTAGATTAGTGATCACATCATCATGATTATCTGGGTCGTGAAGATCTTTTTTGTACAGTTCTTCCGTGTATTCTTGCCACCTCTTCTTAATATCTTCTGCTTCTGTTAGGTCCAGACCATTTCTGTCCTTTATCGAGCCTAGCCATTCCTTTTTCCAGGGGGATCTTCGCAACCCAAGAATCTTCTTGATCTGGGGATCGAGCCCAGGACCTACTGCATTGAAGGCAGATTCTCTACTGTCTGAGCCACCTCCCTATTACAACCCTATTCTAGAAATTATTAACCCCATTTTACAGATTAAGTGAGGGCTTCCCAGATGGCACTAGTGGTAAAGAACCCCCCTGCCAACACAGGAGACTTAAGAAACTTGGATTCCATCTCTGGATCTGGAAGATCACCTGGAGGAGGTCATGGTAGCCCACTCCAGTATTCTTGCCTGGAGAATCCCATGGACACAGGAGCCTGATGGGCTATAGTCCACAGGGTTGCAAAGAGTTGGACACGACTGAAGCAACTTAACACACACACAGGTAAGTGAAATGAAACAGTGTTCATAAATTGTTCCAGAATATTCAGCTAGTGAATAGCAGAACCAGGACTTGAACCACCTCACTTTACTGTCTCTGGAACATAGTAGAATAATAATGATATACTGTTTCTCATCAAAGGTATCAANGCAACTTAACACACACACAGGTAAGTGAAATGAAACAGTGTTCATAAATTGTTCCAGAATATTCAGCTAGTGAATAGCAGAACCAGGACTTGAACCACCTCACTTTACTGTCTCTGGAACATAGTAGAATAATAATGATATACTGTTTCTCATCAAAGGTATCAAATATCAGTAAATTTAATTTGTGTTAATTTGTCTTAAATAAACAATACATTTATTGACTAGTCAAATATTTTGACACATCATTTATCTTTTGTGGAAAGTTAGCAAAAACCCTTAAATACCAAACCCTTGTATGAGGTGAGCAACTTAGGCTGTTGTTTTTAATTGTCCAAGGGGATGGGACAAGTCTGACAATAAAAGTTTGAGAATCTGATCCCAAACTTCCCATAGGAAGCAAAACTGAATGTTGGAAATCAGATGTGAAAATGTGAAAACTGTCTCAGTGTGCTATTAATAGTGGCTGCAGACAGTAATTTCTGTTAAACAGAGAAGACAAAGGAATGAAAACCTTGTGATGTTGGGGCTGCCATGAGAATCCAATGAGTTAATTTATTCACATCTGTGAAGTGCTTAGAACTGTTCCAGCAATAGAGCCAGTGTTCAATGATACCACCTATTATTACTATCTTTTTGGGCACTAAATTTCATCCATCTCTTTTTGTAAACAGAACCTTTCGTTATTGGGGGCACTAAAAACAAATTGTTTCCTTTTGCCTGCTCTAATAACCTGTGCTCATGAAAAATCAAGCAACTGTAAGTGAAGTTTTGCTGTAAGAAAATGGGGGTCTAAGATGCCAAGTCAAAGACTTGCCATAGAAAATGGACAGTTATCTCAGGAGAGAGGCATTTGCTGTACTGGGTAGAAAATTTGCACTTAAAAAAAAACCAACCTTGAGATCTTCATTTAAAAAGGATTTTTAGAAGGCTTAAATCGAGACAGAGAAGGAAAAAAAGGNAAGTCAAAGACTTGCCATAGAAAATGGACAATTATCTCAGGAGAGAGGCTTTGCTGTACTGGGTAGAAAATTTGCACTTAAAAAAAAACCAACCTTGAGATCTTCATTTAAAAAGGATTTTTAGAAGGCTTAAATCGAGACAGAGAAGGAAAAAAAGGGGAAATGGCTCAACAAAATTTAGAAAACAAGAAAACAAAGTTAGCCAGCGTTCGTGAGTACGGATGGGTGGGCTAGGAGACAAGAAGACTAAAAAGCAACCTGTTTCTCACAACAGAATGCCAGAAAGCAAAAGAATTTGGAGGGCCAATTCTTACAAAAAGTGATGATGCCTAAAAGCGGGATTATCTAAAAGTCAGTCTCTGAAGTACCTGACTTTTTAAAATATATTTGGAACAGGATGTATATCTACGTTTGAGAATTTGGGGATGAATATAGAATTCTAATTACATGCAACGATGAGAGAATACCTTCAAGCAGAATCAAAAAAAGCAAAAGAAAAGCAATAATGAATACTAGTACTGATATTATAAACACAGATACAACTCTACTGAAGGGTAAAGTATACAAATTTTATATATAAGGCAGGAGGTGAGAAAGAGGGTTAAGTCCTCACTTTCCACAGTAGGAACTCAATAGATAATATCTAAAATGGAAAAAAAAAAAAAAAAAGACACAGTCCAATAAACATGTTATTTCAAAATGTAAAAGTAGGTACCACAGAAACAGATAAAGGAGCAGAAAATACCTTTGGGGAATGAAGATCAGCTTGGGGACAAAAGGGGAGGAAACAGCTACATTATATTTTAAGACTTGGAGAACATGTGACTTATCTAAAATCTTAAGTGTATTTATTTTTCATAGACATAAGTAAAAGTGAAAATGTTAGTTGCTCAGTCATGTCTGATTCTTTGTGACACCATGGACTGTAGCCCACCAGGCTTCTCTGTCTATGGGATTCTCCAGGCAAGGATACTGGAGTGGGTTGCCATTCCATTCTCTGGGAGATCTTCCTGACCCAGAGATCAAACTTGGGCCTCCTGCATTGCAAGGAGATTCTTTAACATCTGAGCCACCAGGGAAACCTTATATAAAATTACATTAAAAGGTAGAAGTGATATCCATGTAGTTCATAAGTAGAAATGAAAATCCTCAGTTAAAACAGGTGTTACCAAGTACCCAAATTAAGTTAAAGTAAATAAGGCTTTTCAGTGGTAGGGTACATTGGGGAAGGCAGGCATTTGTCAGAGATGAGGTAGGAGAAAAAGTGAGGAGATTAAACAAAGGCATTTAACACACTTCTGCTTCTTTAATGCTTTGTGCTTAAACTAGCTTTAACATAAACTCAGCTTTAGACAACCAGCCTGCTGATATCGGAGAATGCAATAAAGTAGTCTAGTTCAATGAGTCTGGACATATATCACTTTAAATCCCTTGGCATGTTGAATTGGTCACAGCTTGTGCAGTTGCTGTTTCCTGTAAAATTATGACAGTGGTATATGGAGATATATTTTCAACCATGCCCAAGGGTAAAAATTTTGTTGTTTTGGGAGACAGATAGCTTGTGATATAATCAGAGCTTTGAAAGGGACATTAGAGGTCACCTGGTCCCCCCTTTTGTTTGATTCTTAAATTTTCTGCATAATACCCCTATTTAGTGAAGAATGCTTCCACATATCTTAAGACTTTCTTCCCAATGTCTATATCTTGGTTCAAGCTTGTTCATGGTTGAAGAGAATGTGAACTGAGTGACCAGTTTCTGGAAGGCAACATTATGGTACCTCTAGAGGAGATTGATTATTAGATGGTCAGTGTGAATGGAAAAATGAACCATGAGTACCACAGCACACCTGCACTTCTTTGATTATAGGGGGACATTACCACTGGACAACTGCACATACTTTGACATTAAGAAGTTGTTTTCCTTGACTGATTATAATGTGAGCCCTAGGAGTTTTCCCTGGAGAAGGAAATGGCAACCCACTCCCATATACTTGCCTGGAAAATCCCATGGACAGACAAGCCTGGCAGGCTACAGTCAACGGAGTGGCAAAGAGTCGGACCCGACTGAGCAACTATCATTCATACTAATTCAAGGCATTTCCATGAATATCTTCCAGGAAGGCTTCCAGACTCTTTCATGAGTTGTCCAGACTATTTTCCAGCATCAGGGTCTTTGCCAATGAGTTGACTCTTTGTATAATGTGACTTAAGTATTGGAGCTTCAGCTTCAGCATCAGTCCTCCCAATGAATATTCAGATTTCCTTTAGGATTGACTGGTTCGAACTCCTTGCTGTCCAAGGGGCTTTCAAGAGTCTTCTCCAATACCACAGTTCAAAAGCATCAATTCTTTGGTACACAGTCTTCTTTATGGTTCAGCTCTCACATCCATAAAAGACTACTGGAAAAACCATAGCCTCAAAATAAATGAACTTTAGTCAGAAAAGTGATATCTCTGCTTTTTAAAATGCTGTCTAGGTTTGTCAAAGCAAGAGTCTTTTAACTTCAGGGCTTCAGTCCTTGTCTACAGTGTTTTTGAAACCCAGGAAAATAAAATCTGTCACTACTTCTACCCTTTCCCCCTTCTCTTTGTCATGAGGTGATGGGACCAGAAGCCATGATCTTAAGTTTTATGAATGTTGAGTTTTAAGCTAAGTTTTTTACTCTTTCAATTTCATCAAGAGGCTCTTTAGTTCCTATTCACTTTCTGCCATGAAAGTGAAAGTGAAGTCACTCAGTCGCTCTTCTGTAGCCTACCAGGCTCTTCTGTCCATGGGATTTTAAAGGCAACAATACTGGAGTGGGTTGCCATTTCCTTCTGCAGGAGATCTTCCCAACCCAGGGATCGAACCTGGGTCTCCTGCATTTTAGGCAGACACTTTACCATCTGAGCCACCAGGGAAGTCCCACTTTCTGCCATAAGGGTGGCATAATCTGCATGTCTGAGGTTGTTGACATTTCTCCCACTAATCTTGATTCCAGCATGGAGTCAGCCATTCCAGCATTTCATATGATGTACTCTGCATACATTAAATAATCAGGGTGACAATATACAGTCTTGTCGAACTCCTTTCCCAATTATGAACAAGTATATTGTTCTATGTCTAGTTCTAACTGTTGCTTCTTGACACACAACAGTTTTATCAGGAGGCAGGTCAGGTGGTCTGGTATTCCCATGTCTTTAAGAATTTTCCACAGTTTGTTATGATCCACACAGTCAAATACTTTAGCATAGTCAATGCAGCAGAAGTAGATGTTTTTTCCTAGAATTCCTTTGCTTTCTCTATGATCCATCAAATGTTGACAATTTGATCTCTGGTTCTACTGCTTTTTCTAAATCTAGTTTGTTCATCTGGAATTTCTTCTGTTAAAGCCTAGCCCAAAGAATTTTGAACATAACATTGCGAGCATGTTATATGAGGGCAATTGTACAGTAGTCTGTACATTCTTTGGCATACTCCTTCTTTGAGATTGGAATAAAAACTGACCTTTGCCAGTCCTGTGGCCCTTGCTGAGTTTTCCAAATTTGCTGACATACTGATTGTAGCATTTTAAGAGAATCATCATTTAGGATTTGAAATAGCTCAGTTGGAATTCCATCATCTCCACTAGCTTTGTTCATAGTAATGCTTCCTAAGGCCCACTTGACTTCACAGTCCAGGATGTCTGGCTCTGCAGTGACCACACCATTGTGATTATCCCGGTCATTAAGATTTTTTTTGTAGAGTTCTATGTATTCTTGACACTTACTCTTAATATCTTTGGTTAGGTCCTTACCATTTCATTTCTGTCCTTTATCATGCCCATCCCTGCATGAAATGTTCCCTTCATATCTCCAGTTTTCTTGAAAAGATTTCTAGTCTTTCTTTCTCTGCTTCCCTCTATTTCTTTGCATTGCTTACTTAAGAAGGCCTCCTTATCTTTCCTAGCTCTTCTCTGGAACTTGTCATTCAGTTGAGCATATCTTTACCTTTCTCCCTTGCTTTTCACTTCCTGTCTTTCCTGAGGTAGTTGTAAAGCCTCCTCAGACAATTTCTGTGCTTTCTTGTATCTCTTTTGCAGGCAGTTTGGGTGCCCACCTCCTATACAATGCTAAGAACCTGTGTTGATAGTTCTTCAAGCACTTTTTCTACCATATCTAACCCCTTGAATGTCTATTTGATACCCCACTGTATAAGGGATTTGATTTGGTTGTACCTGAATGGCCTAATGGTTTTCCTTACTTTCTTAAATTTAAGCCTGAAATTTGAAATAAGGAGCTAATTATCTGAGCCATAGTCAGCTCTAGGGCTTGTTTTTGCTGACTGTATAGAGCTTCTCCATCTTTGGCTGCAAAGAATATAATCAATCTGATTTCAGTATTGACCATCTAGAGATGTCCATATATAGAGGTGTCTGCTGTGTTGTTTGAAAAGGGTGTTTGTTAGACTAGTGTGTTCTGTGTATATATACTTCTTATTTACAGTATGTTGCTTGTGTGCTAATAATAACGTCTAACAATGGGGCTTTTAATCATATGTCTGAACATAAAGTGTTAAAAATCCCAAATTTTCAAATTTTCTTTTCTTTTTTTACCATGTTGTTTTTCAGTCACTAGGTCATGTCCGACTCTTCAACCCTTGTCCTTCATTATCTCCCAGAGTTTGCTCAAATTCATGTCCATGGAGTCAGTGATGCCATCCAACCATCTCATACTCTGCTATCCACTTTTCCTTTTTCCTTCAATCATTTCCAGCATCAGGATCTTTTCCACAGAGTCATCTCTTTGCATGAAGTGGCCAAAGTATTGGAGGTTCAGCTTCAACATTACTTTTCAATGAATATTCAGCGCTGACTTTTTTTTTTATTTTTGCTGACTGTATAGAGCTTCTCCATCTTTGGCTGCAAAGAATATAATCAATCTGATTTCAGTATTGACCATCTAGAGATGTCCATATATAGAGGTGTCTGCTGTGTTGTTTGAAAAGGGTGTTTGTTAGACTAGTGTGTTCTGTGTATATATACTTCTTATTTACAGTATGTTGCTTGTGTGCTAATAATAACGTCTAACAATGGGGCTTTTAATCATATGTCTGAACATAAAGTGTTAAAAATCCCAAATTTTCAAATTTTCTTTTCTTTTTTTACCATGTTGTTTTTCAGTCACTAGGTCATGTCTGACTCTTCAACCCTTGTCCTTCATTATCTCCCAGAGTTTGCTCAAATTCATGTCCATGGAGTCAGTGATGCCATCCAACCATCTCATACTCTGCTATCCACTTTTCCTTTTTCCTTCAATCATTTCCAGCATCAGGATCTTTTCCACAGAGTCATCTCTTTGCATGAAGTGGCCAAAGTATTGGAGGTTCAGCTTCAACATTACTTTTCAATGAATATTCAGCGCTGACTTTTTTTTTTTTAGAATTGACGGGTTTGATCTTGCAGTCCAAGGGACTCTCAAGAGTCTTACCTAGTGCCACGATTCAAAAGCATTTATTCCTCAGTGCTCAGCCATGTGGTACAACTCTCACATCTGTACATGTCTACCAGAAAAACCATAGCTCTGACTATATGAACCTTTGTTAGCAAAGTGATGTCTCTTTGGTTTTTACCATAATCAATATTTTATTGCATTTTTCTTATTGTGCTTTAATTACTTATGATGACTTTATTTCTCCCCAAAGTTTGCAACTTAGCGTTCTTACTACCTGTAATGAAATCTGTTTTAAATTTATATTAAAAAGGTCCAGTCGGACATTTGGAATAATGTATATTGAGGTAATAATTATAAGTTCTTAAAATATTGGTCAGTGCATAGTAAATATTATATATGCATGGATTAAAGCAAGATATTTCCTAATCTTTTTATTTTACACATTAGTAGGTATTATTTTTAGTGGGAATATACTAGTAACTGCTCATATTGGTTACCTTCTGGTCAGGGGCCCAGGGAAAAGAGAGTGAGGAAATAATTCAAATTTCATTTTATTCTTTAATGAATAGTGTGAATTTTTAATATGACATATATTACTTACATTTAAACTACATTTAAGAAAAAAAATATATAAAAGAACCATTAAGCAAATCCCAGAAAGAATACTTTTCTTAAAAAGCTTGTATTTGGAGTATTAATTATGAGCAAAGTTTTATTTTCATATCCTTGTTTTAATTAGATTTTTCTGCTTGTTTACCTGGATATATTTTTCTTAATTGGGAAAATTTTTCTAAAGCCATGCTCCACGTGATTTTTTTAACTTTACTTTAATCATATTCAAATACTTTATCTTGCATTCTTGGTTGGAGATCTTTTCTTCATTGTTTCCTATTGGATAGTTGATCAATGCTTACTTTCCCTTTTCTCTTATTTTCCCTTTAGGGACACAAACATTTTATAGTTTAGAATACTATTTTAAGTCCACCAGAACTGTCACTTTTTCCTTCAAGGGTCTCATTTCTTTCTTCTTTCTGCTGTGTTCTGGATGAGCTACTCAATTTGTGTACCACCTACAAGTGAAGTATTGCTTTGGAATATATGATCTCTCAGTTGGCACAAATGTAGATTAATTCAGTGTTGTTTTTTTTTCCCTTCTTTTCTCTTTTAATACAGTTCTCTCCTTTATTTTGTCTTTTTGATAGTGAATTCACTTAATATGTCTCTGTTCTAATTCTAGAGGCCATACTTTATTGCATATGTCTGATGACAATAGAGATCCAAAAACATTCCACCGTTTTATATAGAACACTCTCTCCCCCCATAAAAGAAATAAGTACATATTCTTCTATTTGGGTAATTGTCATTTCTTTTGTAATAGTTTGTAAAAACCAAGGAAGATACTTTATAATTATTCAAAATTAAGTTATATGTTCTGGTTGAGTTTTACAAATATCTATATTTTTAGTTCCATTTATTTGCATCTCCCTCTCCCAATTATGCACCTGGATGCTCACAGACTATTTGTTCTAGAATAAATATGCTTAGCTCATAGACTAATTCCTTGAATTTCTGTTATTTTACTCTGTTCTCCTGGGCAGAGTCTTTTTGAATGTCAGCGTTCTTTATTTTTGTGACAGTAACATAGCCAGAATCTAATTCTTCTTTGTTTGTGGTAAAGAACATTGAAGACTACAGCTCTCAGCATTTATTATTTAGAACATTCTTTGTGTTTCTAAGCCTTTCCTAAATGGCTTTTTTCTAGATAATGGCGTTTTCAAACCAGGGCTAACTAACCTTTTACTAGTATACTCTTCAATCCCATTATGGAATTTTTATTTTGATACTTTACATATGCCATCTATTTGGCCTTAGTTTTGCTAAAATATGCTTTTATCAGTAGGAAAAAATATGGTGTTTACTCATATATCATAAATATATAATGCTCTCTTCTTCTGAGCTGTGGTCAGGCACAACATGTTGACATCAGCATTATTGTTATATCTTGTGTGCTTCTCTGGTTTGGGAAATCTGCTTATGGAAATGAAGAATGGAATCCTTGTACAGCTGTTGTTGAGATGTAAAATGATACAACCACTACTGAAAACAGTATGGAGTTTCCTTAAAAAATGAAAAATAGAGTTACTATATGATCCAGCAATTCTACTTCTGGGCATATACCCAAAGGAATTGAAATCAGGATCTCAAAGAGATAATCTGCTATCTCAAGTTCATTGTAGCACAATAATAGATAGAGTAGATAAGATATAAAGCAATCTAAATGTTCATTAATGGAAAAATGAATGAAAACTGTGACATACACATGCAAGGAAATATTAATCAACCTTAAAAAAGTGAAAGAAATCTTGCCAAATGTGACAATGTGAACAAACTTGGGAGGCAGTATGCTAAGTAAGATAAGCCAGTCACAGAAAGACAAGTATTGCATAATTCCAGTTATATGAGTATCTGAAATAATCAAACTCAAAAAACCCAAGAAGAAAATGACATTTGTGAGGGGGAAATGGGAAGTTTTTCCATGGCCTAAATTTTTGGTTATATAAGATGAAAAAGAGATCTATATTTGGTTATACAAGATGCAAAAGAGATCAGTATCTATATTTAACAATACTTTATTGTGCACTTAAAATTTTTTAACAGGGTAAATCTCATATTAAGTGTTCTTACCACATGGATAAGGGGAGGAGTGAGTAAAATTTTGAAAGTAATGGATACGTTTGTTACCTTTATTGTGGAAATATATTCATGGTTGCATGCATATGTCCAAACTTACCAAATTACATATGTTAAATGAGTAGTTTTGTACATCAACTATACCTCAATAAAGGTGTTTAAAAATAAAAATGACATTGGAACAGGCAATATAATAGAGATACATGAAATGTATAAAATAAGATAAATGCCATTATTTTTGAAGTATAATTTTAAATACTGAAGTTTTTTGCTGGAGACATAGAATAGTCTGCATCAGCTCATGAAAGAATTTAATCAGATGAGAGGTGATTCTCATGCTTAAATATATAGAGAGGAAATAATTAGGATGCCTGGGATTTCTTTCAAAACAGTTTGAAGTATGGGGAGTATCTTGGGATAGAGCTAGGGATCTGAGGATTGGGAGAGGCTGGGGTGGTAACCTGGGGAATAATTTGGCTCTATTTGCAATTCAAACTGGCTGAGGGCTCACTGTATGATCAACTGTACTTTTCTATGTGACTGAAACATTCCACCTTAAAAAGCTTAAAATAAAAATTTTAAAGTACAGCTCTTAAATTATTGAGAAACTGGAATTGAATTTCTAAGTAAAAACAAACACATTGTTTCTCTTTTAGTGAGGGATGGTAATGTTACTTTAAATTCCACCAAACATCACAGATATTATTTTACCCTTTTTCAAATACTCGATGTTTTCCAAGTACAAAGCTTCCAAAACTGTGGAGTCACAAGACGTAAATCTGCTGAGATTTTGTAATATCAGAATAAGTATAGAAAGATTAACTAGAAAGCTTGAGTGGAGTAGGTGAGATTTTATAGAGATAATGGGGGTGGTGTGCTATGATCAGACAAGCTGGCTTAGAAGATGATCCACTAGTGTGCCTTGAAATGTATTCTATGGAGGTGTGTTTAGAACACATCACATTTATTGGTGCATCTTCTTCCCAAGACTCCAGTGGCCATGTACTCTTATCACTGCTATTTTGTATATGAGGACACAAAGACACAGCATGGTTCAATGGCTGGCAAACTCTGGATTAAACCAAGTGATCTGGGTTGAGTTTGTCTTATGTATGATAGTGTCCTGCATGAGCTGGATCTCCTGCACTCCAGCACTGGGGAACTGTAGTCTAGGTCTGTTGTTCAATTAGCTTTCTGATATAATTTTGATCTCAGAGATAGAGGTGATCATATGGGCATACCTAAGATGTTATAATCACTCCCCTTTAATTTGTGTTTTTTAGCAGATAAAATGTGTTTTATAATTTTTTTCCTAAACACACTTTCTTCTAAACTTTAGTTAATAAAAAAATGGTTCAATAATCTCTCCAGACATAGTATAGACTCGTATCTATTTGTTAATTGTGATACGTGTCTCTTTCCTTATGATTCATACAAAGTTATAGTTTATGGGCATTCCTAGACTATTGTCCAGGGAAGGCAATGGCACTCCACTCCAGTACCCTTGCCTGGAAAATCACATGGATGGAGGAGCCTGGTAGGTTGCAGTCCATGGGGTCGTCAAGGGTTGGACACGACTGAGTGACTTCACTTTAGCTTTCATGCAATGGAGAAAGAAATAGCAACCCATTCCAATGTTGTTGCCTGGAGAATCCCAGGGATGGGAGAGCCTGGTGGGCTTCCATCTCTGGGGTTGCACAGAGTCAGACATGACTGAAGTGACTTAGCAGCAGCAGCAGCAGCAGCAGACTATTGTCATTTTACCCTAACATATGTACACACCTGTGCACACACAAGCACACATTTTTTCTCTTCCATTACTCTCCATAGAGAGTCTGGCCTTGATATATAAAGCTGTAAGTTGTATGCTTAAGAAGAAATAAGCAAGGGAAATGGGAGAACAGTAAGAGGCATGTCTGGCAAACATTATCATGGGGAGACAATTCTCCTTTAGTCTCAGATTTTTGCAGGCTTGGTGACTAAGGCACTAACCTTGTTCTTGTTGTTCTACTCTGTTTGAAATAATATTTAGATAGTGGATATCTTGGTAGATAGAGAGAGTGTTCCTTCTGGAGCAAAACGAAGGTGAATGTCAAGTTAGATAATGATAATATCTCCCTCCAGAGCAAAAGACAGGTGTGCATTATCGGTATTCAAACTGCTGATTCAATTTGCTGTACAGTATAAACTAACTCAATGTTGTAAAGCAACTATACTCTAATATGCAGTATACTAACACATATATATGGAATTTAGAAAGATGGTAATGATAACCCTGTATGCGGGACAGCGAAAGAGACACAGATGTACAAAACAGTCTTTTGGACTCTGTGGGAGAGGGCGAGGGTGGAATGGTTTGGGAGAATGGCATTGAAACACGTAGATTATCATATGTGAAACGGATCGCCAGTCCAGGTTTGATGCATGATACAGGGCACTGGAGCCGGTGCACTGGGATGACCCAGAGGGATGGGATGGGGAGGAGTGTGGGAGGAGGGTTCAGGATGGGGAACACATGTGCACCCATGGTGGATTCATGTCGTTGTATGGCAAAACCAATACAATATTGTAAAGTAATTAACCTCCAATTAAGATAATTAAATTCCTATTAAAAATAAATAAATAAATTTAAAACAAATAAATAAATAAAATAAAATAAAGATATAAACATAAAAAAATAAAATTTTAAAAAGAAATAAAAAGTCAATAAAAACAGTTTGGTTCCCTAAGTTTAGTGTTGCTCTCCTATTATACAATCCACTGGCTAGTTATCTAATATTCTTTGCATCACTATTTTGGAACTGGAACTCAGGAAAATTGCACAACAATATAGATGTTCTTCCAATACTGCTGCAATTAACATAATGCTCTTTATCTCTGACACAGAAGTCTGGTATCTTCTGTAGGCATACATGAAATGGTAGAGGCTAAATTTTAGCTTGCAAGTATGTGAAAATCTAAGGTGCTTTATAGCTGTTGACAGTCAATATAGATGTTCTTCCAATACTGCTGCAATTAACATAATGCTCTTTATCTCTGACACAGAAGTCTGGTATCTTCTGTAGGCATACATGAAATGGTAGAGGCTAAATTTTAGCTTGCAAGTATGTGAAAATCTAAGGTGCTTTATAGCTGTTGACAGTTAAATAAAATTCTTTCAGTTGAGGAGAAGAAAGAGAAATACTGATAGTCTTCAAGAAGTGCATGTACAGTTTTAGCTATTTTGAGGCTGTTTGAAGATATAAAATATATGTGTGCATCTACGAATACATGCTTTCTTTCAAATGCATCATTGATTTATAACTGTATTTTCTTGCAGTCCAAAATCACTGCAGACAATGACTGTAGCCATGAAATTAAAAGATGTTTGCTCCTTAGGAAAAAAACTATGAGAAAACTAGATAGCATATTAAAAAGCAAAGATATCACTTTGCCAACAAAGGTCTGTATAATCAAAGCTATGGTTTTTCCAGTAGTCATGTGTGGATATGAGAGTTGGAACATGGAAGGCTGAGCACCAAAGAATTGATGTTTTTGAACTGTGGTATGGAGAAGACTCTTGAGAGACTCTTGGACTGCAAGAAGATCAAATCAGTCAATCCTAAAGGAAATCAACCCTGAATATTCATTGGAAGGACTGATGCTGAAGTTGAAGCTCCGATACTGTGGCCACCTGATGCAAAGAGCTGACTCACTGGAAAAGACCCTGATGCTGGGCAAGATTGAAGGCAGGAGGAGAGGTGATGACAAAGGATGAGATGGTTGCATGGCATCATTGACTCTATGGACATGAGTTTGAGCAGATTCCAGGAGATGGTGAAGGACAGGGAAGCCTGGTATGCTGCAGTCCATGGTGTCACAGAGTTGGACTTGACTTATTGAACAACAACAGCACAAACATTACAAGGATATCTTCATTTGTATTTTAACGAAAGCTTGGATGGAATTAACACATTGTTAGTTGACTTCTTTGTACACTAAACACTTTCTGTTTTTATTTAAGTCAGTTGTTATTTAGGGGCTCACAGTCTTTTTTCTTCCACTTTATCATTATCAGCCCTGTACTTCCTCAAAAGAAAGAGCAAAGAACTTAATCTCTCTCTCCAAAATTTATACACACCTACATGCATAGAGATTGCTTTTCACAAATGTACCAAAGGAAAAATAGTCACTTAAACAGTATTTATTGAAGGACCATTGGTAAATGCGGTTAAATCAGTCATTTGGAGATGCATAATAGGTTGTTGAATCTGAGGGATTTATGGCTTCAAATAGTTGTGATGGATTATTAACATTAAAAGACTATACAAGCATATATTAAAATAGAGAGTTGAGAATTGGGACCACAGGATTACGTATCCAAACCAAGAAAGCATAAGATAAACTAGGCTAGAGAAGGCTAATGCCTATGAATTTACCAAGAGCTATGCCTGCCACATTCAATGATTGACTTTTGTGTCTTCATAATTTAAGGGGATGAAAAAGATAGTGTCTTATGAATTTTTCAAAACAGGTTTTCCAAAGCCATTTTATATATAGTTGAGTGAATTTTTAAAGACCTTTACCTAACATGTGTTTCCTTTGCCTGGGACAGCTTTTTCTAACTTCTCACCTGCCTTCTAAGTCTTTTTTCCCTTTCAGGATTCTGGAATCTATGCCTCTTCCCCTAGAATAGCTTAGCTGTGTTTGTGGACATCTACAGTCCTCTGTGCCTGCTACGATCATAGCATTTATCACAAAATATTACAGCTGTTACTTTTTTTTTTTTGCTTATTTTTCCTATTTGACTGTAGGAAAGTTGACTGTAGAAAAAACAGAGAATATTTCTCGCACACTATGCATTTTAATATAATTACTTTGTAATTATATACAAAAAATTCTAAATTCAGTGTGCTCCTATGGATTGAACCCTTGAACAAAAGTGCATTAGTGGAGAAACTGGTGCTGCCTGAAAAAAATCTGTAGTATAATTAATAGTAATGTGCCAATGTTATTTTCTCAGTTTTGATAAACACAACACTTATGTAAGGTGTCAACATTAGAGAAACCCAAATGAGAAGTATATCAGGATTCTGAACTAAAACTATTACACAATAAAAAGTTTATTTAAAGATTACCAATGGGAAATTATTTATTATTGTCAAATGATGTCTACAAAGTCCATCATCTGAATGTTCCTGGGCCTTGCTTGTTTTAAGTAATAATGAAATATCTCACTGGCTTCTTACCATTTTTCTTTTACTCAACACCACACTTCCTGCACTAAATCTAGCTAACTGTCTAGAAACACTCAGAGGTGAGGCCCAAGTGATCACATACCATCTTGCTTTGTGGTGTTCCGTTTTGGCAGCTTCATAAGCTACTGCCCTCGAACTTTTGGCCTCTGCCTCAGCCACTGATGCAACTTCTGTGAAAAGGTCAGTTCTCTGAGCACGCACAGATCACTGCTGTTGAACTCTGCACAGAATTAAAAGAATGCGCCTCTCCCTCCATCCCTGCTCTTCTGTGTCACCCTGACATTAAAATGGTCCTGTCAGCTTTACTCTTTGCCCTTTCTTCTCCACAGGGTGTCAGAACTAGTTCTGTAGTCTAACTAGTAAACTGATACCATTCATTCTCTCCTGTTTCAATTGGGGCTACTCTTGACCTTCCTTCAGATAAAAAAAATAATAGACTCTACTCCTCCAGCATGCCTGAAAATGAGCATGGGCCATGCTTTATAGGCTCAGCTGGGCCATGCTGCTATGGGTTAACTATGAGTCCAAGGTTAATGAGGAAGTCAGAGGGAATGCTAAATTTAGATGGCTTTGACCTGGACTTCAGACTTGACTCACAGACTTACTCGGTCTTCCTGACTGAAGAAATTAATGACCAGTGGCAACCATGTAATATAGTGTCTATCTGCTTGTTCATATTGTCAGAGGTGAAAATAACTCCTGGTCCATTTTAGAACTCTGTTGAGAAAGAAACTCTGTCTAGAAGATGCTGTTTACCGATACTTTACACATTTTAAAGAATTCTGAAAGGCTAGTGTCTTCTATCACTGAAAATAAAGATCAATAGATGTAATTTTGGATGTATACTTGGAAAGCTTGAAATAGCTCTGAGGTGAGCACGGGTCATTTTCTACTTTCATGCATTTAACTGCTCTTGTCACAAGCCTGTCAGAGTTTCTGGAAACCTGAGAGCCTTTTCAAGTTCTTTGCCCTATGGACTCATATATATTAGCAAAAGAGGATAGTGCCTGCTAGAATCTTGGTTAATTTCCAGAGTAAAGGATGTTGGTAAATTTAATATCTCAGTAGATGCATCCAGTGGACATAAGAAATAATTTTTCTTCTTGAACAAACTTTTTCTACATGCCTCAGCATTTTGAAACTTAATATTTCCCCTAAATTCACCCCTAAGTTCTTCATTTTTGGGTAATAATAACATTGACTTCTCTTATCAAAAGAATTTCCATTTGGAATAATGCCAAGGAATTTAATGAATATAATTTGTTCTTAATGCCTTTTCTAATTGCCCTCCTTTCCCTAATATTTCATCTCATGTTCCAAGAAATTAAAAGGTGGTTTTATTCCATTTTCATATCATCATATTTTTAAGTATAAAATGTCTCATGGTGAATATAAATGAGATACAAGTCTTGAAAATGTTTGAGTAAACACAAAGAGAAGGATTGCTTGACTTACAAGCAAGGAATGAGAACATTTAAATTGCAGCATGAATAAGAAATAAACAAAAAACTATATTATAGCTACTGTGAAATGACTATAGTTTGTCAGCACCTAGCATATTGTTTGTCTTCAAAAAATATTAAGTAATAGCATTTTACTAAAATGATCATTTAATGAAGCAATACCTTTGTGGAACAGAGAGGATAGGAAGAAACATTGCCTCCAGCTATTTCATGCAAGCTGGAATAAAAAGTCTAGGTTCATTTACAGAGTTAGGTATTTAAAACTATAAACGGAAGTAAGGAAACAATAAATAGATTTTTGCCCGAAACTAAAAATAAAAAAGTAATGGAAACTAAATTAAATTAGACCTCTATGTGTGTTAAGAAAAATATACTTATTTTTCTTACAAAATTATGCCCTCACCCCGAAATCTTACCAACACCCACTGCTGCTTTGTTGCTAATTTAATTTTATATCATTCTGTATTCTTATTCATTTAAAATTCCTCTAAATTTTGAAGTGTTTAGGCAAAGGCATTCTAGCTGTGTTTCCCAGAACTGAGTGCATATCAGAATCATCTGGGGATATTTTTATCTTGTTTATCATACAGATTTCCAGAGCCCTCAACAAATTTCTAAACTAGAATCTCTGGGATTTGGGCACAGGAATCTGTATTTCCCCCCCAAAGTACCTCAGTTCAGTTCAGTTCAGTTGCTCATATTCGACTCTTTGCGGCCCCATGAATCACAGCACAACAGGTCTCCCTGTCCATCACCAACTCCAGGAGTTTACTCAAACTCATGTCCATCGAGTTGTTGTGAAGAAGGAATTCATGGTGCCTGGACTCCGTCATAGGCCTGTTCATGCTGATCATGCTCGGCCACCTTTCCAATGGACTCTGAACTCTGTGTTTAGCGCCTATGAAAACAATAACAGAAGGATAAGACCCACTCCAGACAGGGGAACCTTGAAGATCGTATCTAGGTTACTCACTGCCTAAGAGAAAATATATACTAATCACTCCTTCCTCCGACAGGCCATAAGTTTTTCTGTATCAATCAGAGTGTAACCTCAGGTTTGTTGATTATTGGCTAATTGTTTGACTGTTTGAACACATGAGCACATAGCACGTGAATGATGGGGTTATTGGGATTGCATTTTGCTTGGTTTATGTAAGTCTCAAGGAATTTGGAGTGGTGGGTTCACTGTACATGTGTACCCTATATTTTCTAAAAGTGTTTAGACCAACCCCAGGAACCGATTCTCCTCTGAGACGGAACCCGGGCGGCCCATTATTTGACGGGAAGTGGTAGACGTAACAGGAAGACTCACTCAACAAAAGGGCCTAGCGAACCGATGTAATGGTGCTTTGGCCGGGAAACTCCTCATTTTGAGGAGACAGGTCTCATTTGAGGCCACCCCGAGGCTTTGTGGCTTGAATCTCCTAGATGGGGGATGGAGCCTCGCCCTTCTGGAAGAACTCAGCCTTTCAACGCGCAGTTTCTTTGCTTTGCCAGGTAGTGAACGGCAGCAAGGGAACTGAGCGCTCAGGTTGGGAGGAATCCACCCGGCAGGGTGGAAGAGGGGCCTGATCACCCCCCTGGGAGGGACTAGAAGGGACACGGACCCACAGGGGCTTGGAATAGGCAGGCATCAACGATTGCTTGGTACACAGGTCGATCAGTGTGCTACGGTTTAGGAAGGAAATTTGTGAAGGTCATTTAGGAGGTGTGTCCACGCCGTCTCAGGGAAAAATATTACCAGCAATCGCCAGGGGATTTTTAGGATAGGAAACTGGTCCTTGTGTGCTCGTATTCTGCCCTCCCCAAGGAGGTGTCCTGTCTGCTGTGAAATTCTTGACCCCCTCAGAATTGTCAGGCTAGAAGGAAGGGGATACATAAGTATGAATTGGCTTTCCCAGAGATGGCCTGGGACATGGTATATTTAACCCATCTGTGTTTTCATCCGCACCTGATCAAGCCCACCAAGGCAGAACGGACTTTAAGGGAGAAACAGTCTTGAACCACGTGGTGTTCTGGTTCGGCTGTGCTGACTGGCAGGGGAAGGCACGCCGATCCCCCTTCTCCCTCTGGGATCTGGCAGGTAAGGCTCTTCTCATCCCAATTAGGAGGGAGGCAGAATGATAATTTAAGTGTCATTGAGTGGAAATATCAGAAGTACATAGTTCTGTCTATGAGAACTTCATAGACAGAATAAAAAGGAAAAGTAGAAGAAGGTCCGAGAAGGTAAGCAAGATGGGAGGAAGTGAATCTAAGGCAACTGTATTGGAGTGCATGATTAAAAATTTTAAGACGGGATTAGGAGGAGAGTAGGGGGTGAAAATGAAGCCTAACCACCTCCACATACTCTGTGAGGTTGAATGGCCCCCTATGGGAGTAGGATGGCCACCAGAGAACACCATGAACTTAAAAATAGTGGAAGCAGTCTATACAGTAGCCGGGACACCTGGGTCAATATCCATATATTGACTCATGGCTAGGGTTAGCTCAAGACTCTCCTACTTGGACAAGGTTCTGTATCCAGAAGGGAAAGGGAAAAATATTAACGGCACAAAAAAATGACTGATGATAAAAAAGGAAATTCTACAGGATTTGGATGGTCGACCTGACCCTTCCTCCATACTGGATAATGGCGCTCCTGCCTCAGTGTTCCACCAGGATCGGAGGCCGCCTTAATGCCCCATCCAGGGCCAGGTGAAGTCCTGCAGCAGCCGCCGCTCCTCCACCAGCTCTCCCCAGGGTCATAGAGCCGCCACCTCGGCAGGCTCCAATCCCGGTGACAGAAGCCCCTGGCCAGCACTTCCAGGATCTGGCTCCAGCCGAACCGCCCAAGCTATACCATCTCTCCAGGTGAGTACTGACAAGAAGAGGAGGGAGACGTTGGAATTAAGCAGAGACTGCGCTCTGCCAGAGGGAACGAAAGAGAACAGGCAAGAGATTTGCAGTACTAGCTACTGCTCTGGGAAAGTGTATCTCAGGCCCTCCAGAAAACCCCCTCTGCCCCAGGGACAGGACAGTCCTTCAACTGGTCCCAACGGAGGCCCTGGGCCCCGTTACAGCCAATCCAGTGTGCCCGGTGCTGAGCTGTTGGCCACTGGAAGAATGAGTGCCCTAAGGCAAGGACTTCATGGTGGATACAGGAGCAGAACTGTTGGTAGTAACAAATCCTGTTGCACCACTGTCCAAAAAGACTACTTCTGTAACTGGGGTATCGGGAGAAGAGATGATTAAATTGTTTTGCCAGCCCAAAAAATGTCAGATGGGGGGGCACCAAGTGATTCATGAATTCCTGCACATTCCTGAGGGCCCACTACCCCTGCTGGGAAGAGACTTGCTCTCCAAACTAGGAGCACAAGTGACCTTCTCCCCTGAGGAAAGGCCCACCTTGCGAGTGGACACTATGACTTATTTGCTCTCTCTCTCTCAATTCCACCCCAAGATGCGTGGAGGTTGCATGAGCCTCCGAAGGAAGAACCAGGTGGGCCGGAAGAGCATGAGAGAGAGCTAACTCAATTATTCTCTGAGGCCTGGGTGAAAGACAAACCCCCCTCCTCCCCAGGCTGGCTAGACATCAAGCCCCAGTGATAATAGAATTCAAACCAGGCACCATCCCAGTTAGAAAGCACCAGTACCCGCTACCGATAGAGGCCTGGGCCAGCAAACTGCCCCACATCAATAAACTGAAACAAGCGGGCATTCTAGTAGAGTGCCAGTCGGCTTGGAATATGCCGATCCTGCCAGTCAAAAAGGAAGGAGGACAGGACTATAGGCCTGTATGGGATCTCAGGCTAGTCAACCAGGCTGCTGTGACTTTACACCCCACTGTTCCAAACCCCTATACCTTACTTAGCCTCCTCCCACCGAGGATTAAAGTTTATACTCACCTAGATCTCAAGGATGCCTTCTTCTGTGTACGCCTCACCCCAGCATCACAGCCCATCTTTGCCTTTGAATGGGAAGATCCAGTCAGGGGCACCAAGCAACAGCTCATCTGGACTCCCTCACAAGGATTTAAGAACTCCCCAGCCATCTTTGGGGAAGCCTTGGCTTCTGACCTGAACTCATTCCATCCGGAAGAGTATGGATGTTGACTCCTACGATATGGGGATGACCTGCTGCCTGGCCACCAAGACCAAGGAAAAATGCGGGGAAGGGACAAAAGCACTGCTCCAGCTGCTGATGGAAGCAGGTTACCGGGTGTCGAAGAAGGCACAGATCTGCAAGGAGGAGGTAAGGTATTGAGTTTGTTTTAAAGAAGGACACAAGGCTCCAGACTCTAGTTGGGTCCTATATACTGATGCCACTAGCCTGATAAAACAAGGACAGCAGCTGTCAGGCTAGCCAAAGAGGAAGGGGCCATCAAGACTGAAAAGGGATGGTGGGAATTGCCAAGTGGCAAATTATTGGTACTGGAGGAGCTGGCACACAATCTGGTAAGCCAAACACACCAAGCGACCCACCTAGGCCATGCTGCCTGCTCACAGGTTAACGCTGCCTCTCGGGTATTCAGACCAAAACCTCTGGGTATTTAGCGGAAAGGCATGCTGCCCTTTGAACACCTGGGAGTGGACTTCACTGAAATGAAACCTCACCGACACTACCGTTACCTGCTGATCATGGTATGTACGTTCTCGGGATGGGTAGAAGCTTTTCCTACCTGGACTGAAAGAGCATCAGAAGCAGCCCTGTGCCTACTTAGGGGAATAGTTCCCAGATTTGGACTTCCTACCAGCATCAGATCAGACAATGGCCTGGCATTTGTAGCTGATTTAGTACAACAAGTAAGCAAAACGTAAAACATCAAATGGAAACTGCACACTGCATATAGGCCCAGAGTTCTGAGATGGTGGAGTGAACCAACCAGACACTTAAAGAGACTCTCCAAGAGGATCATAGAGACTGACTGCTCCTGGGTGGACTTGCTTCAGACGGCTCTGCTCAGACTCAGGATGACCCCACAGTCCCAAGGCTATTCTCCATCAGAAACTGTGAATGGGAGGCCCCCTTCCATAATAAAACAGGTGTCAACAAATTTGCCTCAGGTAAGGGGGGATAGGATTTTACAGCAGATGGAACTGGGTAAGGTAATAAATTGGGTAACTAAGTTTGTACAAGAAAAGGGTGCCGTTCCCCCTTGAGGAACAGATTCATGAGTTTACGCTTGGTGACCAAGTATGGGCCAAAGATTGGAAACATGATTTGCTAGCCCCTTGGTGAAAGGGCCCTTATGTTATTCTAACTACCCCTCCTGCAGTTAAAGTGGCAGGTATTGTCCCTTGGATCCATCATACGAGGGTGAAGAGAACATACCACGCAGACACAAAAAACGCTGAGTGGACTGCACAGAGGATCCCCGCTGACCCTCGAGAGACTAAGACCATCCTCAGGAAGAAGAAAAAGAAGATCTTGGACGAGCCCCTTCAGGATGAAGCCACACAATCAACTCCTGCTGCTTGGCCTCATCAACGTGATTTTGAATTTAACTTCTGTTTCAACTGAGGACAATGTTTTCTTCTCATGGGCACATTCCTTCACAGACTTCCACAACACTTCCAACTGGTGGGTATATAGGTCTATGCCTCTGTCAGTGACGGATGGACTTCCTCGGTGGGTGTCACCGCTCTGCCAAGGAGATTTTAAACCACTCTGCTCTTTTCTGGGATGACAAAAAGAGACTTTCCTCTCTCTTGCCAATCATAACCTCTCCTTGCTCTCTTGGTGTAAGACCTACAGGCAATAGACTCGGGTCATGGGGTTACATTTGATATAAATGCCAGTGTAACAAAAGCCTAACCTACTTGTTGTAAATCTTCCCCGGTAGCCCTGGTAAATCTACCTTATTTACATGCTAGATGGACAAGATCTGTATGAGTATGGTATGAGTATATTGCTGCCTTATTCGTACCCTCTATAGGGACAACAGATATCATGATTAAAGTAGAGGCCTTGAATAATTTCACAAAACAGGCCCTCCTAGATAGAACAAAAGCCATCCAAGCCTTAAATGAAGAGCAAATCCAAATGAGAAAAGCGGTAATTCATAATCGATGGCTTTGGACATACAGCTGCTCAAGGAGGGACCTGTGCTATAATTAAGGGTGAATGTTGTGCATACATTCCTGACTTATCTGGCAATGCATCAACTGCTTTAGATGACATGAAAAACCAGGTAAAAGCAATGTAAAATGAAAACATTCCTTTCTGGACTTTGGTCCTATCTTGGGTGAAGGGCGATTGGTAGAAAACTATATTTACCACTGTTGTAGTTGTCTTGATAGTTCTGCTTTGTGGACCCTGAATTTTACAATGTATTATGAACTCTGTAACCTGAAGGTTGATGTCATTTTCCCAAATTGGCGATCGGAGAGCCAGGGTGCAATATACCCCTATGAATGATGCTCATAATATGAGTTAAGAGCATCAAGAGGGGGGAATGAAGAAGGAATTCATAGGGCCGGGACTCCATCTTAGGCCTGTTCATGCTGATCATGCTCGGCCACCCTTCCAATGGACTCTGAACTCTGTGTTTAGTGCCTATGAAAACAACAACAGAAGGATAAGACCCACTCCAGACAGGGGAACCTTGAAGGTCATATCTAGGTTACCCATTGCTTAAGAGAAAACATACACTAATCACCCCTTCCTCCAAAGGCCATAAATTTTTCTGTATCAATCGGAGTGTAACCTCGGGTTTATTGATTATTGGCTAATTGTTTGACTGTTTGAGCACATGAGCACATAGCACGTGAATGATGGGATTATTGGGATTGCATTTTCCCTGGTTTATGTAAGTCTCAAGGAGTTTGGAGTGGTGGGTTCAGACACGTACACATGGGATATAAAAGATTTTCACAAATCTGGTTGGGGTCCTTGGCTAAGAGGAGACTCTGCCTTGGGCCCGCCGGGTAATAAACTGCCCTTCACCATCTGCATTGTCCTTCTGAGTGAGTTGTTTTCCCGGAACGCTTGGCTACATTTGGTGCTTTGGCCGGGAAACTCCTCATTTTGAGGAGACAGGTCTCATTTGAGGCCACCCCCAGGCTTTGTGGCTTGAATCTCCTAGATGGGGGATGGCGCCTCGCCCCTCTGGAAGAACTCAGCCTTTCAACGCGCAGTTTCTTTGCTTTGCCAGGTAGTGAACGGCAGCAAGGGAACTGAGCGCTCAGGTTGGGAGGAATCCACCCGGCAGGGTGGAAGAGGGGCCTGATCACCCCCCTGGGAGGGACTAGAAGGGACACGGACCCACAGGGGCTTGGAATAGGCAGGCATCAACGATTGCTTGGTACACAGGTCGATCAGTGTGCTACGGTTTAGGAAGGAAATTTGTGAAGGTCATTTAGGAGGTGTGTCCACGCCGTCTCAGGGAAAAATATTACCAGCAATCGCCAGGGGATTTTTAGGATAGGAAACTGGTCCTTGTGTGCTCGTATTCTGCCAGCCCCAAGGAGGTGTCCTGTCTGCTGTGAAATTCTTGACCCCCTCAGATTTGTCAGGCTAGAAGGAAGGGGATACATAAGTATGAATTGGCTTTCCCGGAGATGGCCTGGGACATGGTATATTTAACCCATCTGTGTTTTCATCCGCACCTGATCAAGCCCACCAAGGCAGAACGGACTTTAAGGGAGAAACAGTCTTGAACCACGTGGTGTTCTGGTTCGGCTGTGCTGACTGGCAGGGGAAGGCACGCCGATCCCCCTTCTCCCTCTGGGATCTGGCAGGTAAGGCTCTTCTCATCCCAATTAGGAGGGAGGCAGAATGATAATTTAAGTGTCATTGAGTGGAAATATCAGAAGTACATAGTTCTGTCTATGAGAACTTCATAGACAGAATAAAAAGGAAAAGTAGAAGAAGGTCCGAGAAGGTAAGCAAGATGGGAGGAAGTGAATCTAAGGCAACTGTATTGGAGTGCATGATTAAAAATTTTAAGACGGGATTAGGAGGAGAGTAGGGGGTGAAAATGAAGCCTAACCACCTCCACGTACTCTGTGAGGTTGAATGGCCCCCTATGGGAGTAGGATGGCCACCAGAGAACACCATGAACTTAAAAATAGTGGAAGCAGTCTATACAGTAGCAGGGACACCTGGGTCAATATCCATATATTGACTCATGGCTAGGGTTAGCTCAAGACTCTCCTACTTGGACAAGGTTCTGTATCCAGAAGGGAAAGGGAAAAATATTAACGGCACAAAAAAATGACTGATGATAAAAAAGGAAATTCTACAGGATTTGGATGGTCGACCTGACCCTTCCTCCATACTGGATAATGGCGCTCCTGCCTCAGTGTTCCACCAGGATCGGAGGCCGCCTTAATGCCCCATCCAGGGCCAGGTGAAGTCCTGTAGCAGCCGCCGCTCCTCCACCAGCTCTCCCCAGGGTCATAGAGCCGCCACCTCGGTAGGCTCCAATCCCGGTGACAGAAGCCCCTGGCCAGCACTTCCAGGATCTGGCTCCAGCCGAACCGCCCAAGCTATACCATCTCTCCAGGTGAGTACTGACAAGAAGAGGAGGGAGACGTTGGAATTAAGCAGAGACTGCGCTCTGCCAGAGGGAACGAAAGAGAACAGGCAAGAGATTTGCAGTACTAGCTACTGCTCTGGGAAAGTGTATCTCAGGCCCTCCAGAAAACCCCCTCTGCCCCAGGGACAGGACAGTCCTTCAACTGGTCCCAACGGAGGCCCTGGGCCCCGTTACAGCCAATCCAGTGTGCCCGGTGCTGAGCTGTTGGCCACTGGAAGAATGAGTGCCCTAAGGCAAGGACTTCATGGTGGATACAGGAGCAGAACTGTTGGTAGTAACAAATCCTGTTGCACCACTGTCCAAAAAGACTACTTCTGTAACTGGGGTATCGGGAGAAGAGATGATTAAATTGTTTTGCCAGCCCAAAAAATGTCAGATGGGGGGGCACCAAGTGATTCATGAATTCCTGCACATTCCTGAGGGCCCACTACCCCTGCTGGGAAGAGACTTGCTCTCCAAACTAGGAGCACAAGTGACCTTCTCCCCTGAGGAAAGGCCCACCTTGCGAGTGGACACTATGACTTATTTGCTCTCTCTCTCTCAATTCCACCCCAAGATGCGTGGAGGTTGCATGAGCCTCCGAAGGAAGAACCAGGTGGGCCGGAAGAGCATGAGAGAGAGCTAACTCAATTATTCTCTGAGGCCTGGGTGAAAGACAAACACCTCCTCCCCAGGCTGGCTAGACATCAAGCCCCAGTGATAATAGAACTCAAACCAGGCCCCATCCCAGTTGGAAAGCACCAGTACCCGCTACCGATAGAGGCCTGAGCCAGCATACTGCCCCACATCAATAGATTGAAACAAGCGGGCATTCTAGTAGAGTGCCAGTCGGCTTGGAATATACTGATCCTGCCTGTCAAAAAGGAAGGAGGACAGGACTATAGGCCTGTATGGGATCTCAGGCTAGTCAACCAGGCTGCTGTGACTTTACACCCCACTGTTCCAAACCCCTATACCTTACTTAGCCTCCTCCCGCCGAGGATTAAAGTTTATACTCACCTAGATCTCAAGGATACCTTCTTCTGTGTACGCCTCACCCCAGCGTCACAGCCCATCTTTGCCTTTGAATGGGAAGACCCAGTCAGGGGCACCAAGCAACAGCTCATCTGGACTCCCTCACAAGGATTTAAGAACTCCCCAGCCATCTTTGGGGAAGCCTTGGCTTCTGACCTGAACTCATTCCATCCGGAAGAGTATGGATGTTGACTCCTACGATATGGGGATGACCTGCTGCCTGGCCACCAAGACCAAGGAAAAATGCGGGGAAGGGACAAAAGCACTGCTCCAGCTGCTGATGGAAGCAGGTTACCGGGTGTCGAAGAAGGCACAGATCTGCAAGGAGGAGGTAAGGTATTGAGTTTGTTTTAAAGAAGGACACAAGGCTCCAGACTCTAGTTGGGTCCTATATACTGATGCCACTAGCCTGATAAAACAAGGACAGCAGCTGTCAGGCTAGCCAAAGAGGAAGGGGCCATCAAGACTGAAAAGGGATGGTGGGAATTGCCAAGTGGCAAATTATTGGTACTGGAGGAGCTGGCACACAATCTGGTAAGCCAAACACACCAAGCGACCCACCTAGGCCATGCTGCCTGCTCACAGGTTAACGCTGCCTCTCGGGTATTCAGACCAAAACCTCTGGGTATTTAGCGGAAAGGCATGCTGCCCTTTGAACACCTGGGAGTGGACTTCACTGAAATGAAACCTCACCGACACTACCGTTACCTGCTGATCATGGTATGTACGTTCTCGGGATGGGTAGAAGCTTTTCCTACCTGGACTGAAAGAGCATCAGAAGCAGCCCGGTGCCTACTTAGGGGAATAGTTCCCAGATTTGGACTTCCTACCAGCATCAGATCAGACAATGGCCTGGCATTTGTAGCTGATTTAGTAAAACAAGTAAGCAAAACGTAAAACATCAAATGGAAACTGCACACTGCATATAGGCCCAGAGTTCTGAGATGGTGGAGTGAACCAACCAGACACTTAAAGAGACTCTCCAAGAGGATCATAGAGACTGACTGCTCCTGGGTGGACTTGCTTCAGACGGCTCTGCTCAGACTCAGGATGACCCCACAGTCCCAAGGCTATTCTCCATCAGAAACTGTGAATGGGAGGCCCCCTTCCATAATAAAACAGGTGTCAACAAATTTGCCTCAGGTAAGGGGGGATAGGATTTTACAGCAGATGGAACTGGGTAAGGTAATAAATTGGGTAACTAAGTTTGTACAAGAAAAGGGTGCCGTTCCCCCTTGAGGAACAGATTCATGAGTTTACGCTTGGTGACCAAGTATGGGCCAAAGATTGGAAACATGATTTGCTAGCCCCTTGGTGAAAGGGCCCTTATGTTATTCTAACTACCCCTCCTGCAGTTAAAGTGGCAGGTATTGTCCCTTGGATCCATCATACGAGGGTGAAGAGAACATACCACGCAGACACAAAAAACGCTGAGTGGACTGCACAGAGGAACCCCGCTGACCCTCGAGAGACTAAGACCATCCTCAGGAAGAAGAAAAAGAAGATCTTGGACGAGCCCCTTCAGGATGAAGCCACACAATCAACTCCTGCTGCTTGGCCTCATCAACGTGATTTTGAATTTAACTTCTGTTTCAACTGAGGACAATGTTTTCTTCTCATGGGCACATTCCTTCACAGACTTCCACAACACTTCCAACTGGTGGGTATATAGGTCTATGCCTCTGTCAGTGACGGATGGACTTCCTCGGTGGGTGTCACCGCTCTGCCAAGGAGATTTTAAACCACTCTGCTCTTTTCTGGGATGACAAAAAGAGACTTTCCTCTCTCTTGCCAATCATAACCTCTCCTTGCTCTCTTGGTGTAAGACCTACAGGCAATAGACTCGGGTCATGGGGTTACATTTGATATAAATGCCAGTGTAACAAAAGCCTAACCTACTTGTTGTAAATCTTCCCCGGTAGCCCTGGTAAATCTACCTTATTTACATGCTAGATGGACAAGATCTGTACGAGTATGGTATGAGTATATTGCTGCCTTATTCGTACCCTCTATAGGGACAACAGATATCATGATTAAAGTAGAGGCCTTGAATAATTTCACAAAACAGGCCCTCCTAGATAGAACAAAAGCCATCCAAGCCTTAAATGAAGAGCAAATCCAAATGAGAAAAGCGGTAATTCATAATCGATGGCTTTGGACATACAGCTGCTCAAGGAGGGACCTGTGCTATAATTAAGGGTGAATGTTGTGCATACATTCCTGACTTATCTGGCAATGCATCAACTGCTTTAGATGACATGAAAAACCAGGTAAAAGCAATGTAAAATGAAAACATTCCTTTCTGGACTTTGGTCCTATCTTGGGTGAAGGGCGATTGGTAGAAAACTATATTTACCACTGTTGTAGTTGTCTTGATAGTTCTGCTTTGTGGACCCTGAATTTTACAATGTATTATGAACTCTGTAACCTGAAGGTTGATGTCATTTTCCCAAATTGGCGATCGGAGAGCCAGGGTGCAATATACCCCTATGAATGATGCTCATAATATGAGTTAAGAGCATCAAGAGGGGGGAATGAAGAAGGAATTCATAGGGCCGGGACTCCATCTTAGGCCTGTTCATGCTGATCATGCTCGGCCACCCTTCCAATGGACTCTGAACTCTGTGTTTAGTGCCTATGAAAACAACAACAGAAGGATAAGACCCACTCCAGACAGGGGAACCTTGAAGGTCATATCTAGGTTACCCATTGCTTAAGAGAAAACATACACTAATCACCCCTTCCTCCAAAGGCCATAAATTTTTCTGTATCAATCGGAGTGTAACCTCGGGTTTATTGATTATTGGCTAATTGTTTGACTCTTTGAGCACATGAGCACATAGCACATGAATGATGGGATTATTGGGACTGCATTTTCCTTGCTTTATGTCTCAAGGAATTTGGAGTGGTGGGTTCAGACACATACACATGGGGTATAAAAGATTTTCACAAATGCTGGTCGGGGTCCTTGGCTAAGAGGAGACTCTGCCTTGGGCCCGCCGGTGTAATCAACTGCACTCCACCATCTGCATTGTCCTTCTGAGTGACTTTGTTTCCTGGAACACGTGGCTATAACAATTGATGCTATCCAACCATCTCATCCTCTATTCTCCCCTTCTCCTCCTGCCCCCAATCCCTCCCAGCATCAGGGTCTTTTCCAATGAGTCAGCTCTTCACATGAGGTGGCCAAAGTATTGGAGTTTCAGCTTCAGCATCAGTCCTTCCAATGAACACCCAGGACTGATCTCCTTTAGAGTGAACTGGTTGGATCTCCTCAGAGTCCAAGGGACTCTCAAGAGTCTTCTCTAACACCACAGTTCAAAAGCATCAATTCTTCGGCGCTCAGCTTTCTTCACAGTCCAACTCTCACATCCATACATGACCACTGGAAAAACCATAGCCTTGACTCTACAGACTTTTGTTGGCAAAGTAATGTCTCTGCTTTTGAATATGCTATCTAGGTTGGTCATAACTTTCCTTCCAAGGAGTAAGCACCTTTTAAAGTACCTAGGGATTTCTAATTTACCACTTACAGTTGAAAGTCATTATTCTTTGTTATTGAAGGGGGAAAAAAAAAAAAACTTAAATGAGTCCCATAGTTGCTAACAGTTTAAAGTTCAATGGAAAAAAGAAACTAATATATCTCTAAATTAATTCAGCTCTTCCTTTCAGAGAGGCTAGACACCTTGCTAGTCATCCAACCTTAGAACCTGTAATAAGCGTTCACTTTCTTCTTCACATGCAGGCAGCTTCTTGTTCCTATTGATTCTATTGCCCTAATGTCTTCCAAATTAATCCTTTCCTCTCTGTTTTCCTCTGCTACCTAACTCAGGTAATCATTAAGGTCCTGCTTTAAATCCTTAGTTGATTTCCCAAAACAGATGGAAAATCTATACTCCTTAGCTGGTGAAAGAATCCTTAGTAGTTTGGGCCCAATGCATCTCATTCTCTCATCTTCTAGGGTTCATGCCACCAATGCATCACCACCTTGAGCACCTTCTTTTCTTGCTTTCTTTCTTGTTTGTTTGTTTGTCTAACCTTTACATGGAAACATTCCTGCATAAGAGACATTCTTGAGGATTTCAGGGAAATACGTGGTTTTAGAATTATTTAAGTTAAAATAAAAAGGAAGGGGAGGATTTTCATTCCAGGCAAAGAAGAGAGAGTAAAGCAAGTCTATGTAAAGTGTCTGCAGCCATTATCACTTCCTATTACCACTTATCTTGTGTGAATTGTGGTTTTCAGGTCAATAGAACTTTCCATGATAAATTCTGCCTAGTAACACTGAATATGCAGTCTCAGTTGTTTCCAGTGGTAAAACAGGTTAAACCTGGCAAGCCCATGTCCAGAAATCTGCCAGGTTCATCTATGACCTTGTGATTTGACACTGAAGCTTCTTTCACTTGAGGAAAATTTGGATTATGTTTCTAATGAGCGCTGTGGTCTCCTCAGGCATAGAATTCAACATGGGTTTCTTAGTTTATTTCCTGATTCTGATCCCTGATATCTCTTGATGTTTCTGAATAGTGAAGTGAAAGTGAAGTCGCTCAGTCGTGTCCGACTCTTCGCGACCCCGTGGACTGTAGCCTACCAGGCTCCTCCCTCCATGGGATTCTCCAGGCAAGACTACTGGAGTGGGTTGCCATTTCCTTCTCCAGGGGATCTTCCCAACCCAGGGATCGAACCCAGGTCTCCTGCATTCCCGGCAGACGCTTTAACCTCTGAGCCGCCAGGAAGAAGTGTAGTTCTTATTTCTTGCTTGTGTCCACAATCAAATTTCCATATACCATAAACAAAAATAACATGTAGTACAACTATTCACCATACAATTACTTTTGCACAGAAATCCATAGAGCAAATGAACTTAAAAAAAAATTTTTTTTTAAAGAAAACTATGGTGTCATCTCAAAATCACTCATTTTAGATGAGGGATTCAGCAATGAAGCCAATCTGTGACAGGTAATGTGTTTTCTTATTATCTTTCAAATATTTTCTTTTGCTTAAGGTGATTATTTTTGTCTCAGCCCTTCCCTCTAAGTCTGTAGTCAGTAGGGCTACTTTCTTTCTCCCTGGCAGTTTTGTTTCCAATTACCAATCACCTATAAAGAAAGCTGAGCCCTGAAGCATTGATTCTTTTGAACTGTGGTGCTGGACAAGACTCTTGAGAGTCCCTTGGACTGTGAGGAGATCCAACCAGTCCACTCTAAAGGAGATCAGTCCTGAGTGTTCATTGGAAGGACTGATGTTGAAGCTGAAACTCCAATACTTTGGCCACCTGATGCGAAAAGCTGACTCATTTGAAAAGACCCTGATGCTGGGAAAGATTGAGGGCAGGAAGAGAAGAGGACGTGTCTCCTACTCTACCAACCTACCGTAGTGACTGAGTTACCTGTACCCAAACCCACCTGAGGTCCTCGACCACTACCTGTCCCTCCGGTCCGTGCGACGCCAAGTACCCCAGCGTTTCTCAGCCTGTGTTGACTCGTTGACTTGACTCGGTCGTAAGGTTACTACGAAATGCTATGATTGTGATGACGGAGAGTGAATGAACCATGAATTGCAGAGAGTGAAATCCGGGGTCCTCCCGAGTAGGAAGGAGACCGGTACATGGAAATAAGTTTGTAGCTTATTTGCATATTTATAATTGACGGAGAATGGATACTAAGGTCGGACTAAAGAGAAATCAACATAGGAGACAGGTGTAACCTACTGGCTAGGAGAGACAAACGGGTCGTGTCGCCATAAAGGCTCCCATCAGGTATCGCTTGGTTCTTACAACCAGTGGGATGAAGGTCAGATGAAAGACAGAGTCTCTCTCACGACTATGTTACGAACTTTTCACTACACTGAAAAGGTGTAGATCGAATAAGAAATAAAGGATGAAGAGGAAGTTTTGAGTCGAGTCCGTCTTGAAAGTCCTAGAGTAAAGACCTAAGGGTTTAATACACACGTTTTACAGGAAAGACACATGAGAGTAGGCATGAATTGTACACATACTCTCTTCTACTTTTCAACAGTGAGGTTCATATTGCATACCCAAAACATAATGCAGGAATTCAAGCAATAGAGTTTATATGAAGAAAGACAAGCATTTCTGTCCTTGGAAGAAAGCAGTACAATTGGCCTCCACTTTCCAGCATTCAGTTGATATTAGCTACCATGTAATCAATACACAGTGTGTCCCAACCACTTTTCAACATGACCTTGTTTATTTTCCCCACATCCTGTAAAGGTATCATTATCCCAGAGGCAAGTAGAGCTGGTTATCCAAGGTCAGAGTGTTCATAAACACAAGTACATGGAGAAAAGACCTGCCCTTTACTACAAACCTTTGTGGAGCAATATGTTTAGGAACTCAAAATTGTCTGGCTTTCAGAAAGCCTATACCGCATATATGCTTTATCCTATGGGACACCCTAGTATAATCTTGATACACACAGTAGTTAAACACTAATAGAGGAATAGTAACTGTTAATAGCATACAGAAAGCCTATAAATATCCATTTGGATTAGGTTTTCGTCACCAAATGTATTTTGGAAATGGGAAAATTTTCTTTTACAGATATTGGGGAGGATCTTAGATGAAAAAGCACGGACCTGTGGTATATCCAGAATTTTCTGTTATGACAGCTTGGTGTCAGAGCCCAGGACCTCTATGGTATAATTCCTGTTGAATTACTCTGCCTACTGTGATGTTCAATAGACTTTTTACTTCCCAGCAGCTTTGGCTTTCAGTGCACTTCCTAAAAATAGGCCCACTTTTTTTTGACATTATAATACGTTGCAAACAGACTGTAGTACAAAATATTTTTGAATAGTCAGTACACATTTCCTGTAAGTACTACATGAAATGAAATGTAGTATTTCTGATATTGCCTAGATGTACCTAAGAGTTTTTGAAATTTCAATATCTTTATCAATAATTATTCAAAATTCCTGTTGAATTACTCTGCCTACTGTGATGTTCAATAGACTTTTTACTTCCCAGCAGCTTTGGCTTTCAGTGCACTTCCTAAAAATAGGCCCACTTTTTTTTGACATTATAATACGTTGCAAACAGACTGTAGTACAAAATATTTTTGAATAGTCAGTACACATTTCCTGTAAGTACTACATGAAATGAAATGTAGTATTTCTGATATTGCCTAGATGTACCTAAGAGTTTTTGAAATTTCAATATCTTTATCAATAATTATTCAAATTGGCAATAGATATATTCAATAGTGTGCTAAGTGATAGAATTGTATTCTATTTCAATGATTTCTTTGTTTTCTGATTTCATATTATTACCACACATTGTATCTCAACATTAATTTCATTTCAAGAATGTTTTGAGGGCTTCATTGCATCCTTTAGGAGAACCTGGAGCTCCCTGGAGTCACAGTAAGTAGGCATCATAAACCCAAGAGTTGGCCATTCTACAATTTACTGCAGGGAGATGTTTTGTCATTTGAAAGCCCTAAACACACATTTTGTTTAAATTGTTCTCATATTCTTCTTTACTTCAACAGCTGCAGAAATAGTCATTTTATCAATCATATTTATTAAGATTTCCAGCCCTTAAAATAGTCTCCAGTTGATCTCAAATTGCTTTAATTTCAATCCTGACTTTTTGGACCATTTCAGGGAAAAATTAATTCATCTTGATTAAGTAGTCATTAAAATAAAACGAGAAAGCAATCCTTGAGAGAACTAAGCAGGATTAGTTTTTGAAGGCTGGTTATTTCCCCTGTTTATTCATCTCTGTTAGTACAGCTCAGGCCTTCGTGAGGCTCCTTTTTTGTTTTTGATAGAAATTATATTGTGGACAGAGGATGTAGGAGTTGGAGTTTAAATATTGTTTATCAATTCTAATATTATAATAGATGTTTATCTGCCCTTTAGTTTGTTTATTTACATAGTAAACACGTTGGCAAAAAAATATTATATATTTGATCTTAGCTACATGATATTTTTCATCTCTTTCTGCTACAACATCAAAATGGCTCTTGACTTTGCTTCATTTTGGTTTATTCTGGTTATATTTTTCTCTGTTGTTACAGTTCTATATATAATAGATATAAGTTCACTTTTCACATTAGGTGATATACAAAAGATTCACTCAGCCACCCAGTTGGTTTAAAATTTTCAGATATTTGCCCTCTTGCAAGCAAGCAGCCTAATTAAGTTCTTCTCTTTCACTGGGGTATTTGTCGTTGTTTTGACAAAGTGTAGTATAAAGAACATTGTTTGTAAGGTCAGGAGATTTAAAATCCTGTTAACTCATTTGCAAACAGCAAACGGCATGACTATAGGTCCATGAAATGGTATCTGGAGGATCCAAGAGGATTATGAATGGATTTGGTTAAAGGAGGTAAGATCCAGCCATATGTTATGTTCTTAAAGAAGTCTTTTAACTCTGCTTCCACTGTTGCATCTATAAAATACAGATAATAATGCCTACTTTAAAAATTCTTGTGAAGGTTTAGTGACAGTGTATGTAAAAGTACTGAATATGAGATTGTAATAAATTACCAGTATAAGCTTGTTGAACATGAAACTGAGTCTCAGTTTTACCAGCTATAAAATGGGAATAATAATTACTCCCTGGAGCTCCCACCTCCTCCTTAGCACATGTCTGTTTTCTTTCTAATTCCCCTCACAGAGTTGATAGGAAGATGAAATAGTAAAAATGTTTCATAAAGTTATAAAACCTATCTCAGTGGAACGTGTTAAGATATAGCCTGTACATTTTACTGATTAAAGTCTGATTTTCCTGTTTCTTTTCTTTGCTCACACTTTCTATGTGTTCTCCAAATTTAAAACAGTTTTAAGAGTCAGGCATGACTGAGCGACTGAACTGAACTGATGAGTAGGCAGTAAGTTACATCATTTGAAGGATGCTAACTATGACTTTTAAACAATTGCACTTCCCATGATACTTACCCAGGTCTCAAACAGCAAATTTAGGAACTCTTTATTTAGTTATTATACAGCTTCCAATTATTATTAAGATATAAATCATACTAGAGTTGTAATGTTTAGACTTTCATGGGTTAACAATCGACTCTGTATTAGGTAAGAATCACTTGAGCATATTGATTTCTTGGGAGGCAGAGGAAAAGGCACTTAATGGAAATTGGGAGGGCTCCAAGGATAAACTTAACTATGTAAGATGAACTAACTTTCTTATAGTATCCTTTCATTTCGACTTCACTTGAAAACCTGCTTGGTCATCATTTAGTAGGTCTTTAAGGGAATTCTACTTAGTAATCAATTTCCGGATAGTGGTTTTGCCAGGAAAAATTGTAGTGACGATTTCCTCTCTGTGCTAAATTCGACCCAAATTTATGTTTTAAAAAATCAGCCCAGTGTATGTTTTTCTAGCCACTCTGTTTAGAAGAATAGCATTTGTTGAACTTAGATGTGTCATCCACTTAAAAACAAATGAATTTATTTCGGGAGAAGATACCCTAACTCTGTCCTAATGCATGGGTCCAAGATGGAGGCCTTGAGATTTTTATTTGTTATATGATTAAGTAAGTAAATGAAATGCAACTTTAATGACTGTTCTGAGATTTCCAATGCTAATGTTTTTCAAAATCATCTAGAGATTTCTGGATTGACAGCCTGGAACCTATGTCAAGTGCCATACATTTTGGTGCATGCACCAGCTTAGGAATTAGAAGGCCCGGTTTCTGATATCTGTTCTAACACTATCTTTGTTTTCCCTTTACATACATCATTTATCTCCCTAGGCCACAATTTGCAATAAAATTTAACTAAATTCCTTTGCAGAAATTTGCTATGCATAGACATTTTGAAAAAACAACAATCACTTCACAAAACATTATATTACATGTATTAGTGTTTAGATGGTAAACAGCTGGCAAACATTTTACCTTGCTTTACTTTTCTACTTGAAATGCTTTGTTGATCGACATAGAGGGACCTAGAAATTATCATACTAAGTGAAGCAAGCCAGACAAAGACAAATATCGTATGATACTGACTCTATGAGGAATCTCAAATAAAATTATATGAATGAACTTATTTAAAAACAAGCAGAGTCACAGACATAGAAAACAAACTTGTGGCTAACAAAGGAGAAGGAGGGGAAGGGATAAATTAGCAGTTTAGTGTTAAGATATATGAACTATTAGGGCCTCCCAGGTGGCGCTAGTGGTGAAGAATTCACCCGTTAAGGCAGGAGATGCAAGAGATATGGGTTCAATCCCTGGGTCAGGAAGGTTCCCCAGAAAGGAAATGGCAATCCATTCCAGTATTCTTGCCTGGTAAATCCCATGGACAGAGGAACCTGGTGGACTACAGTCCATGGGGTTGCAAAGAGTCAGACGTGACTTAGCTACTGAGCATGCAGGCATGCATACAAACTACTATACATAAAACAGATAACCAACAAGGGTCAACTGTATAGCAGAGGAACTACACTCAATATCTTTTTTAAAAAAAACTTGGCTGCCTCACGTCTCAGTTGTGGCTTGCATGGTCTTTAGTTGCTGTGGGAGGGCTTGGTGTTGCAGTGAGTGGGCTTAGTTGCTCCATGGCATGTGGCATCTTAATTCCCCTACCAGGGATTGAACCGACATCCCCTTCACTGCAAGGTGGATTCTTAAGCACTGGACCACTGGAAAAGTCCCTACTCAATATCTTATAATCTATAGTGGCAGAGAATGTAAAAAAAAAAGAATCTATACATTCATATATATATATATATGGCTTCCCAGGTGGCTTAGCTGATAAAGAATCTGCCCACATGCAATGCAAGAGACCACGGTTCGATCCCTAGGTTGGGAAGATCCCCTGGGGAAGGGAAAGGCTATCCACTCCATTATTCTGGCCTAGAGAATTCCATGGACTCTATAGTCCATGGGGTCACAAAGAGTGGGACACAACTGAGCAACTTTCACATATGTATATATATAAAACTAAAAAAGAGAATCTATACATTTATATACACATACACATATATATACACACACATATATATATATACACACACACACATATATAAAACTGAACCACTTTGCTGTACACATGAAACTAACATATTTCATTTAAAACTTTAAAATTAAACAAGTAAAAAAAAAATTCTTGATTTATTGAAGCTGTTCATTTATCCCCCAGCTTGTTCCCTACTTCTCTCCACATTCAAAAGTTGGTTGAAGTGCCTCTTAACATAATTCTGAGACTCCAAAATAACTCACCCTTGTTCTGATCATAACACAGAGAATCTGTGAAGATTCTAGTTCAAGTTGCATTAGCTTAGAAGTGAGGAACGAGAAATCTGTTCAGGCCTAGTTCTTCTGTGTACAGTAATATGTAATTATATCAAGCATTGCATAAGCCTGAGCCTGGTGAGTGCAGCTGCCCAGGACTGACATCTTCAGCTGTCATCCAGGAAAGACTGTGACCGGGACTGACCCATCTTCAGAGATAGGATTATGGGCCTGAAGAGTAGCATTTGAGCTGCTGGAAAGTCTAAAGTTCTCATGGACTCAGATGTCATCACCTTCACCTGTGCCCCCTCTGCTGCAACTCCTGGGAGCCTCCAGCTCATCCCTTCCCTTGCCTCAGAGAAGGCTGCTGACCTGATAACAGTCTTTCTTCTGCTCTGAGCAGATAAACAAGTCTTGTTGAATTTAACCAAATGGCACCTGTGTCAGAATTTTTTGACAACCTGATCCTTATAATGACTTTTGTCAACTTGATGGTTGAGATTTTATTCCATTAAATTAACGAAGTAAACACTAAGGTAAATACTTTTCTCTTGTATGAAAATACAGGACACTTTTCTTCTGAATTTTTACTCAGTGCCTCTGGTAATGGACAAATGACTCACTTTGAAGAAAGATGGGGACTTTTGTAGACTATAGATCCCACTAATGGAAACCCTTTATTTGCTTTTTTTTGATTAATAAAAGCTTAACTTTTAAAATAATTTTATTTTTGCATGCAAAATCAACTTCTATCTGTCTTCTCAAAAATTTTGCCAAACACAAGTTCTTTCCTGCAAACATACAAGTTGTCTTTCCATCTCAAGCTGATACTATAACCAGGATAGTGGGCTTGTGCTAATACCACCATTCTCTAATTAATTAATTAGTAACAGCTCAGTACCTAAACACGTTTGTCATATTTATAAAATCCTTTTTGCCATCGGGCAGAAGCCATCTTCTTTTATGAAATTCAAACATGTCAGATACTCACTTTCCCTATTAAAGCAGTTACATGAATCATCCTCATGTTAGAGATGTCTTGTAAGCAAATGAATAGTTTATGTAATTGAAAAAGGTTGGATTTACTGTATAATTCTTACAAAATACACTTTAAGTCTATTCATTATTTATGTATTTATTCTAGGAAAAATTGAACTTGATAAATATAAACTTAAAACTGTCTCTAAAAATGTCAATGTTAAACATGGAATCTTCAGAGGTGTCATATTTTGTGTGCTATCATACAGCTTTCACTGCAACAAAATAGATTAGAAATGTGCAGAAATATTTTATTAATTAATTAATATATAATTAATAATTATTTATTAATTAATTAATATAGAACATTTCTTATAGCAGGGGAGAGCACTATAATTTTATGTAATTTACTTTGAAGTTTATATAAAAGATTAATATCATTTTAGAATAATATAAAATTCAGGTTGTGGGGAAAAGTGAGGAGCTAGGAGAATTCAACTTCATTGTCACTTCATAAGTCAATGATTGAACAGCTATCTACAAACAAAGCATCTCTTGAAGACCTCTGGAATCTGTATAAGTATTTTAGCAACACCATGAAACAAAAAAAACCTGAGCACAAGAAGAGAAGGGGACCATCATCCCTTTCCTCAGGCTAGCATTGTTCAGCTACAAGAAGGAACACCCTAACTAGAAGCTTTCATTTTAGAATAATATAAAATTCAGGTTGTGGGGAAAAGTGAGGAGCTAGGAGAATTCAACTTCATTGTCACTTCATAAATCAATGATTGAACAGCTATCTACAAACAAAGCATCTCTTGAAGACCTCTGGAATCTGTATAAGTATTTTAGCAACACCATGAAACAAAAAAAACCTGAGCACAAGAAGAGAAGGGGACCATCATCCCTTTCCTCAGGCTAGCATTGTTCAGCTACAAGAAGGAACACCCTAACTAGAAGCTTATAATAGCCAGGACATGGAAGCAGCCTAGATGTCCACTAGCAGATGAATGGATAAGAAAGCTGTGATANACACCATGAAACAAAAAAAACCTGAGCACAAGAAGAGAAGGGGACCATCATCCCTTTCCTCAGGCTAGCATTGTTCAGCTACAAGAAGGAACACCCTAACTAGAAGCTTATAATAGCCAGGACATGGAAGCAGCCTAGATGTCCACTAGCAGATGAATGGATAAGAAAGCTGTGATACATATACACAATGGACTATTACTCAGCCATTAAAAAGAATACATTTGAATCAGTTCTAATGAGGTGGATGAAACTGGAGCCGATTATACAGAGTGAAGTAAGCCAGAAAGAAAAACACCAATATAGTATACTAACGTATATATATGGAATTTAGAAAGATGATAATGAAAACCCTGTATGTGAGACAGCAAAAGAGACACAGATGTATAGAACAGTCTTTTGGACTCTGTGGGAGAGGGTGAGGGTGGGATGATTTGGGAGAATGGCATTGAAACATGTATAATATCATATGTGAAACGAATCGCCAGTCTAGGTTTGATGCAGGGTGCAGGATGCTTGGGGCTGGTGCACTGGGATGACCCGGAGGGATGGTGTGTGTCAGGGGGGAGGTGGGAGGGGGTTTTGGGATTGCGAACACGTGTACACCTGTGGCGGATTCATGTTGATGTGTGGCAAAACCAATACAATATTGTAAAGTAAAAATAATAATAATAATAATAAATAAAAAGAAAAAAAGAAAGAGTTCTTCTTACCAGGAAAGAAAGATCAGGGTGAGCCATAAGTTTTTTAGCCTTTGAGGGCACTTCACAAAAGTCCCATCTATTTCACTTCACCCAGACTGGTAAAGTTGAGATGTACTAGCCAGCTAGGAACAAGATGTAATTCCTTAGATTTAGGATAAAACTCCGGGGAAGGCAATGGCACCCCACCCCAGTACTCTTGCCTGGAAAATCCCATGGACGGAGGAGCCTGGTGGGCTGTAGTCCATGGGGTCGCTGAGAGTCGGACACGACTGAGCGACTTCACTTTCACTTTTCACTTTCATGCACTGGAGAAGGAAATGGCAACCCACTCCAGTATTCTTGCCTGGAGAATCCCAGGGATGGGGGAGCCCAGTGGGCTGCCGTCTGTGGGGTCTCACAGAGTCGGACACGACTGAAGCGACTTAGCAGCAGCAGCAGCAGCAGGATAAATCTCAAGACACAAATTCAAACTGCTTAAAATTGAAGAACTCTTAACAGACGTGAATATTAACCTTGAAAATTTGCAAATCTACTGAAGGTAGTATTTCACAAGAGCATTTATTTCAGTCATTGAGCATGGATCTATTGAATATTTCCTCAACATAGACACTGATTTAGGCACTGGGCAAACAACAAATTACATATGATCCATATGCACAAGACTGACCACAGGTGAAAAAATACTGTATTTCACAGCAAACTATTCATGGGGGACAGGGAGCACAGATTCCATGAAGAAATATCACTTACCCAGAAAGTATTCCACATGTAACATTTGAGCCATGAATGAAGAATTTGCTAATACTACAAGAGAGGCAGAAAGTAAAAAAATTAAAAAATACACAGGGATATAAATAGGCACAATATTCAGGAGAAATTAAAATACTTATCCATTGTTGGTTTATAAGATACTCAGAACAAGAACAATAATATTGAAGATGTAGTCAAAGACAAGGTCATGTTGGGCTTATGCTACTTTTTCAATTTCTCAATTTCCACCTGAGACTATTACTTTTAAAAAGCACTCATTATGGGCTTCCCTGGTGGCTCAGAGGTTAAAGCGTCTGCCTGCAATGCAGGAGGCCTGAGTTCGATCCCTGGGTTGGGAAGATCCCTTGGAGAAGGAAATGGCAACCCACTCCAGTATTCTTGCCTGGAGAATCCCATGGACAGAGGAGCCTGGTGGGCTGCAGTCCACGGGGTCACAAAGAGTCGGACACGACTGAGTGACTTCACTTATGATATTGGTACATGAGTAGACAGATTAATACAACACAAAGTCCAGAAGGAGAAATCACTATTGTGATTTAAAATTTATTAAACTGGTGTTCAGATGACTGAGCTGAAGATAGACTTAAAAATAACTAGAATTGTGAAAACTGATAGTCACTGCACAGTGATAACTGTATGTTATGTTGCATGCTGGGATAAACACCAAAAGGATTAAATATTTAAATATAAATAATTGCATCATATTAGAACTAGAATAAAAGCTGAATATGAGTGAATTCATTTAAAAATTGAGTAGAAAAAATTTAAAACTATTACTTAAAATATGGAATTATAGTAAAAAAGAATTGATAAATTGAA